>JBBPBX010047784.1:8671-18736 GCA_038048925.1 Garcialebias charrua | reverse complement strand
AAAGAAATAAAATTATATTTTATATATACAGTATAACAAAATCAGTTCAATTAGGCTTTGTATTCATTTTGCAAGGCCCTCAGAGAACATGAAACTGCTGGAAGATGGTAATGATAGATAAGCTCTGTGTCCACAACATGGAAAATAATCCAAGTTGAGAATACAGTATGGGGAAAATCTATGTGCATCTAACTATGTGCAGATATGTACTCAAAGCATAAGAAACAGTGATTACAAGGAGCCTTTAGCATAAGAAGGCCCAGTCCTGCACAGCTGGTCATTCTGCTCACAACATCCTTCCAGCAGGCTTCTGTTAGAAGTAGGAGGATGTTGGAGTGGAGATAAGACTGGCACTACAGCACGTCTCAACAGGGGTGGGGGGAGAGGAAAAAGGAGGGGCAGTGAGAGTCACATGAAACAGGCACCAACTGGTGTGTACAACAAGCTCTCCCCTTTCCATAACTATAATTCCATCCCTGCCCCACTCCTATCTGCAGCCCCAGGAAACTCTCAGGGTGCAATTTACTGCGTGCACCGCGCTGATAATACTGTCTGCAGGGCAGGAAGGAGAGAGTGATGGACTGCAATAGAAAAGAGAAAAAGACAGAAGGAGATTGAAGGGGGGAGGTGGAAGAAAAGAAAGACAGAAAAGCAAGAAGATGAGGGCGGGCGAACACGGTGACGAGGAAGCGATTGAAAAGGAACAGGGACGTAACAGGTGAGGATAAGCGCGGGGCGACGCAGAGCGAGTATCACCATGGAAATTACAAACGCAACCCCAAGAACCAATTAGTGCCGGTACAAAATACTTCAGCGTGTGAGTTAACTGGAGCAAAAACACAGCCAAGTGAATCACGACTTGATTCTACAAAAACATATCTCCTCCAAGACAGAGACTCAAGTGGATGAATTTTTAACCTGCGTTCCTGAACTCCTGTTAAATTTAAAAATACTTTCTGAAAAAAATGATATTACGACTACAGTACAGTATATGCAAATATTAAAACTGTTTAGTACCATTGTAAATAGAGAACAGCAGCTCCTCCCACAGGTCATTAGTGGTTATTCAAGAAGGAACACCATTCAAGGATGACCAGAATCGCAAAATAAAATCTAATTTCAGATCATACTGAGCTATCAAATATCAAATAAAAATCTTAAGGCATGTTGGTTGTTTCTGTGTCGGCTGAGAAGTTAGACAAAGGAACAGAAATTCCAGAACTGAGCCTAACAAATGTTGCTCTGTGGCCTTCCTGCAGTTTGCTTTACATAGTTTTGAGCCTTTTTATTTTATTTTTTATTTAGCTTATTTTCTGTAAGAACATTTCTAATCCATAAACATTTTTCGTTGAAGTTTTAAATGTTGCGGTACTTGCTGTAAATGACTTTGCAAGCATGTCTAATATTTCTGTTATGATGGGAGCATTATTTACATAAGATTGCAGGCGATTACGTTTTTCAATGCCCAAACAATGACGAGGACAAGACTGCAAAAATTAAACGAGTTTAACAAGAGACTTTGTGAACAGAAACTAGGTGCAAAATTAAAAAATATATACCGTACTGTAATTGTATTTCTTTCTTTGAGACAGTACGACAGAGCTTTAGGGCCACGCTAAGAAAAGACAACTTAAAAGTCATAAAACTATGAGAATAAAGTCATACAATACTTTTTTTTTTAGCTCTAATTTTTTTTTCTCCACGAGTCAGATCTACAACGCGATCTGTCAATCACTCCAGTAGGCGTGTCAGCAAATGACCAATTCGAAGCTAAATGCTCCTTACCTGCAGAGCTGCTGCAGCCCATCAGAGCGTACCACCTTACTGTAAGCAGGTTCAAAGTCCTAATACTGATAATAATCTGATGCTGATGTGCTAACAGATTTACCATCTCCTTATTTGTAAAAGCAATACCAAAGTATAACTTAACAAGATGCTCATCATTCTTCATTTTACCACAGTTAAAATGGTAAACCTGCTTTATAGGGACGGAGTTCGGATAATATTCCGACTCTTTTAGCATCGGATTGGTCATTTGCTGACACGCCTACTGGATTGACTGACAGGTCGCGTCGTAGATCTGACTCGTGGAAAAAAGAAGAAAAGAAAGAAAAAACACAAGAGCTGAAAAAAAGAAGTCTCATACGACTTTATTCTCATAATATTAAGACTTTGTTTGACTTTATTCGACTTTATTCTCGTAATTTTATGACTTTTAAAATGTTATTCTTAGTGTGGCCCTAAAGCTCAATCGTAGTGACACAATGGGAACGCCGACAAACAAAAAGGAAAATTTTAAGTGCTGATAAGAAGAATGTAGGAATATTGGGAAAGTAGTATGAAATGCAGTTTCCCCCTACCATTATCCGGGGGGGGGCTCGTCCTGTCAACAGAACCGAGTGCAGTGTTTCCCCTACCATTATATAGGTGGGGCGCACCGCACCGTCAACAGAACCGAGCGCCCCGTCCTGTCAACAGAACCAAGTGCCCCACCTACCAAAACCATGCACTACCATACCTGCCAGTGTACCGGTACATATGATGGTGCTGAAATTTGTCCTTGGAAAGCACAGTTTGTCCAAAATACCCATTTAACAAGTTATGTGAATTGTAAAGCATCAGCGCTTGAGAAAATAACTGTCTGATGCATGCAGGAGTGTGCGCATGCGTGTGTGTGTGTACGTACCAACTCTTTGGTCTTCTCAGCTTCCTGGCGAGCATGCTGTCTTTCTCGACTCATGGCTTTAGCAATATCCTCCCTTGCCGTCTCCCTTTCTCTTTGTGCCATCTTGGCCAGCTCATCTTTTAGTAATGTCTGCTGGTGTTCAAACCTTGAAAACACAAATTATTAAAAATATTAAATATAGAGCTACTAGTTGGTATGGGTTTGTCCTTTCTACAGCCTTTTGATAACATGTGTCCACAAGGGGACAATGTACTTCAAACTTGAGATTTCAAATCTCAAACATGTCCAGTAGGCACATATATTTCGTTGGATATCTCAGATGTTGTACTAAAATGTAAAGTATTAAAACAAATGTCCCCTTATTTGGTGTTAAATAGGACTGAAACCAACTTTAATTCATCGTCTTATTCACTGTATAGACATCTTTTTACTTTTTCCCCAATCAAATCCCAGTCTAACAGATGTCAATTGTTTTATTATAGTCATAAATGAAGGTCTTAAGCAAAACCAAAAATGCAATAAATAATTTAACCATTAGAAAATCAATACACTTGCATTGTCTTGGAACGTACATATCTGGGGAATATTTTTATTTGTTTTTTTAAGGATGTATTCAGGCAGCAGAAACAACCACAGTCCTGCTAAAATTAAACCTGCCATATTTTCCCATCACATTTGTGCAAGTAGTCTGTATAACGGTCGTTTCATGCTCTATCCGTAGCAGAGAAATGAGCTCTCATTGACGTTGTTGCGTGACAAAAATTCCATAATTTTGTTCTGGTAGTAGAGTCGTCCATTCTTCTCAAATCAAAGCCCAGGCTGAAATGTTCTCACAGGAGCATGCTCGAAGTATTAGGTGATAGATCAGAAGCTAGTGGGAATGTTTGTTTATGCAGAAAAGTGCTCGAGCAGCAATCTTGTCATTTCGCTTCAACTACTCTGCTTCCAGAAGCCAGCTGTTGTGCGTGCAAGCTATATGGACGGCTTGAGCATCTGGCCGAAGCAGTCAGAAAATACATTACTCCGTATGGCTCTTCAGGACACAGTTCTGAAGATAGTCAAATGGCCAACAACTCCTGGATGAAGATTGCACAGACTTCGTGCATGGAGGAGTCCATCTGCCAAAGAGTGTGGTGCTCTCTTCATGACACATGTATGGCCTAACAGCAGATGCAGGAACAGAGTGGAAAGAAAACTGTGCCATGACGTATACTGCAATGGGAGGGGCTCCACAGGAGATCTGCGCTGTGTCTCGTGGACTATAAAATGTGTGTGTAAAAATGAATGTCTCAACCACGTGACCGCGAGCCGACCACCCGGCTTCGGCTGAAGCAAGAAACTAGCTTAATGGTTCAGCAGAGTTTCAGAAGGAGCTCCAGAGTGTCTGGAATGAGAAGTATTTATGAAGTGGTCACAGAAAACATTTCAACATTTACATCGTTTTACCTTCACCTTTTGAAATTATGCCTTGTTTCAAGTTTTGATGTTTTAAATCAAGGTGCAAAGATCAGAACTTAAAGAATTTAAATTAACTTCAAATGATTAGCTCCTATACGCATCGAATAAGGTGTGATCTAACTACAGAGTACCGATAGCTACCATCACATTTGCTCATTAAATATGTTTCTGTTTTCCAGACACCAATCAGTTTGCTCAACTGACTCTTTGACCCACCTTTTCTGTTCTTCCCTGGAGAAGGAGGCAGGCTTGCTGGACTGGCTGCTGGGTTGGGCTGGGTGCTTTGCCTGAGACTCTGAGCTATTGCTGTGAGAAGCACCTAATTTAAAAAAAAAAAAGAGAGAGATGGATTTAATATTTACAAACAAAAAGAAATGAACATTCAATTACTTAGAGAACTGCTGTTGATATAACTGTGAATAAAGTTTAATGTTACAGTAAAGTTTAATGTTGTTAAGGTTCAGATTACAGGTAGTCCCCGATTTACGAGCGAGATCCGTTACAACGAGGCGCTCGTAAACCGGAAATCTCGTAATTTGGAACGGCCGCCATTTCGCTCGTAAATCCGGAAATCCGCTCGTAAATTGGAACGGTTTTCGCTAGCGCGCCTAAAAACACTCTATTTTCATCTAAAAACTACTTTTGAGTGCATAAAAATGATCGGAAACGTGTGTTTATATGCTTAACTAGCTAACTGTAGTGAAAAAACACATGAAAACTCAGTATTTTTTTCGTTTTTTCCAAAAATGTGCAGCTCGTAAGTCTGGAACCTCGCAGATCAGAGCGCTCGTAAATCGGGGACTACCTAATAAATTCAGATTTTATTGATTTTTGGAGATAATATGACCATGATGATAATATTATGAATATGATGATGATGCACAGCTGCAGAAAGAAAAGCTTTGCAGAGAGTGGTGAAGGCTGCACAGAAGTCTGTTGGAGTCAGTCTCCCCACCATCACAGACATCAACACCTCCAGATGCAGGAAGTGGGCCACCTGCATCATGAAGGATCCCACTCACCCAGCATGCTCCCTTTTTGCCCCACTCCCCTCAGGCAGGAGGTTGAGGAGCATTAAATGTAGAACCACTAGACTGAGGAACAGCTTCTACCCTGAAGCTGTTAGACTCATGAATATCTAACCAGAACAATCACTGTGAAAAAAAGCACTAATTCAACTTGATTGTTGATATGTGCTGCTGACTATCCATGCTGCTGATCTCATGCTGCTGATTTATTTCATGCTGCTGTGTTCATTCGAACTCCGCTGCTCACAGAATCAAGTTCGTGCTGCTGTTGTTCAGCGTATTGTGTTTGTACTATGAGTGCTTAGCATATTCTTAGTTTAGCGTATTTCTTAGTTCATATCTTAGATCTTATTACTGTTTATCTTTACATTTTATACTTCTGTTGGATGTAACTGGGACTCTGTGCACACAATTTTGTTCCACCCCATGTACCACATGTGGTGCGTATGACAAAGAAACATTGACCTTGATAATGGGGCTGTTTTAATCTGAATTTAATCTCTGTTGTAGTTTAGTTTAAAAAAAGAAGAAGTTTTTATTCATTTGGCTGTCAACAGACTCATTAAAAATATTCAAGTTACAATTAAAATGTTTAGTTTAGAAAACATGATCTAAAAAATCATACCTTTATCTTGCTGAGGGCCTGAGTTTGAAGAGGATGAGGACTCTGGAGCGATGTTGGCTACTCCTCTCATCCTCTGGAGAACATCTTCTGACAACTGACAGGAGAATAAATAGCTATTTAACACATAAAATGTTAGAAATACCAGCATATAATTAGAACAAGAAGTTTGGGGTGTTGTTTTCAAGTTTAAAATTACCCTAGGCATACCACACAACACTTAATGTGATGTAACATTTAATAGCACACTTTTTTTTTTGTCCTTTGGATCAATTTGGGACACTTGAAGCCAAAGGATCACTGCAGAGCTGCTTTTGATGTTTGTGTATGTAAGTTTAAGTGAGTGCAGGTATGTGTGTGTGTTGGGTGTCCAAGGAAACTGTCAAACATAGCTTGATCTAAAACCACAGAGGGCGGCTGCGGCACCATTCATGACTCACTGTTTCTACAAATGTATGACTCGCAACATAGTGTTGTGGAGTTCAGACTGAATTATTGACAAGAGTTTATGTTTATTTACTTATGTATTTGTTTGTTTGTTTTGCTAGATGTTTACATTGCCATCCCAATGGCAATTAATAATAATAATAATAATAATAATAATAATAATGAATTCAATTTATAACGCACTTTTCATTAATGAAAATCTCAAAGTGCTATACTACTAAACAACTGGTTTGCAGAAGAAAAAGAAGTGGATCTAGTGCAGGGGTCACCAACCTTTTTGAAACTGAGAGCTACTTCGTGGGTACGGAGTCATACAAAGGGCACCAGTTTGATAAACTCTTCGGAAATAAAGCGTAAATTGAAAAAATATGTACAGTATAAACAACATATTTTTAAGAACATATTTTTAAGATAGACATTTTAAAATATATATACAAAAAAAGAATAACAACTGAATAAAATGAAAATTTAATTAACTGAATGTCTCACTAGATTCTAGTGAGACATTCAGTATCTGTGAGCAATTGGAAATTATAAGCTAAAATCTGTCATGTTTTGTATTTTTAGACATATTTGGCAATGGTTTTAGGTGTCTTTTCCAGATCATAGCTGTTGTTCTTAAAGTCACGCATATTCATGTTATTTGGCACATTATCATTTATTTACCACTTCAATCGTTGGTCACTACACAGATTTCCGACATGTACACGAGTCCTCAAACGCAACACTGTCGTAGTAGCCAACAACACTGCACCTCTTTGCATTCAAAATATGTTTAGTTAGAGCGTCCTTACATTTTAAGATATTTTGCAAACATTTAGGACAGCTATTAACATACTTTTTAGCATTTCATGTCAAGCGTGCAACTAAAATATTTCCACGAAGCAGCTCTGCTAATTTTTTGAGCTGTCTAGTTGCAAACAAACACGATATTTGGTAAAAGAAATTACAATGATCTACATGTACTAAGTGAACAACATTCAAGCCGAATTTACCAGAAAACGTTAAACGTTTTACTATTTAAATGAGCATCAACTACATGAATCAGTTTGCGAATAATCAAGATATAATGTTGTGGACAGCTTATTATGACCGAAGTTTGGCGTAACAAAAATTCCACTTTAAACCTACGAAATAAGCATACCTCAGCCTATGAGTCCTCCTTTATGCTCTTCGCTACAACAGTTTATGTACGGGTGGTACACTTAATGTTATTTAAACTCAGAATAGCTGTTGAAATAATTTGTTGAAGAGCAACACGTTTAGCTAGTTAGCACTGGGCACAGGGTTAAAAGTAACGCTAGCATGTGTCAAACGTTAGCTAAAATTAGCTTTACCTTCACCCCACGAAGAATCCTGACTCTGTCCTCATCGTCGACTCCGAATGACACTTTTCTAGTTGTACTTTCCCCCGAACCCATCCTGTGTGGATTTTAGATTATATATTTGTCTACAGAATGACAGAACTACCATGCAACACTGTTTATGTCCTGCAATGACAGGAGGAGCAGAGCAGATGGGATATGGGTTGCCAGATCTGTCTGAAATCAGTCCCCTTTTACTATTTTGTGTTAAGAAAATTGCGTGGTTCCACGTGTATGGATTAGTAAAATGGAGCTACATGTTTGAAGTTTTGTCAAACTATTCATCTTCACGAGTTTCAAAGTTTCATTTAAGTAAAAGAAAACGTTTGAATCACTTTGCTTTTGATAGGTTTAAACTAAAACCTGGCAGCCCCGTAAATGCTTTTTTTTTTAGCCTTTATTTATCCAGGTGGTCTCAATGTATGGAAGCAGGAATGGCCCATATTTCAAATTAAAATGGATTAATAGAAATGCTTTTTAGTTTCAAAATAAAGCTGCATGTTTTGACTCATAAATAATATTTAAAATGAATCATCCAAACTGCATTTTCCTTTTCTTCTTCAAGACTGCTCAATTTGTAAATTAAGTAAAATGATAAATATAAATAAAATAACGTTTAACATTTATTTTCAAAATATGCCCTAGTAAAAAGTGACCAAAATTCATTTTGAAATGTCAAATTTGAAAATTAAAATGAATGAACAGAAATGCTTTTTCATTTCAAAGTCAAGCTGCATGTTTTGACTCATAAATAAAATTAAAAATAAATCATTTTCATTTTCTACTTCAAGACTGCTCATTGTGTAACACAACTACAGAGAAAACTAAGAACAAACTGCTTTTTCGTTTTCAGCCCCACTCCTGCAAAAAGTGTCCAAAATTCAATCTGAGTTGGAAATTCCAGGTGCCGCAGGAGAGTGATGTCAGTGCTGCCTCACATCGCCCACTTCCGCATTTTTTACGTTGGGGGTGAAGATTAGTGGGTATTAAAATTTTATTTATGAGTCAGAACATGCAGCTTTATTTTGAAACTAAAAAGCATTTCTATTAATCCATTTTAATTTGAAATATGGCTTCCATATAATTGAGCCATGAGAACAAATTTTTAAGAGATACCTGTTAGGGAGCAGATGGTGGGGGTTAAGGGCCTTGCTCAGGGGCACAGAGTGGGGCAAATAAGGGTGGAGGCTTTTTCCATCCACATGTTTTGATGTTGTTGGTACTGGGGCTTGATCTGATGATCTTCCGATCACAGGCCCACCGTCTCTAACCACTGCGCCACCACTCCCCAAATGAATGAATGAATTATGAATGAATGAACGGACAGTGTATAATAAGTTTACAAATATAAAAGTAAACAAATATACATGCATTGCATCATAATTTTTGTTTGCAAATGTTTTAGACAGACAGACAGACAGACAGACAGACAGACAGACAGACAGACAGACAGACAGACAGACAGACAGACAGACAGACAGACAGACAGACAGACAGACAGACAGACAGACAGACAGACAGACAGACAGACAGACAGACAGATAGATAGATAGATAGATAGATAGATAGATAGATAGATAGATAGATAGATAGATAGATAGATAGATAGATAGATAGATAGATAGATAGATAGATAGATAGATAGATAGATAGATAGATAGATAGATAGATAGATAGATAGATAGATAGATAGATAGATAGATAGATAGATAGATAGATAGATAGATAGATAGATAGATAGATAGATAGATAGATAGATAGATAGATAGATAGATAGATAGATAGATAGATAGATAGATAGATAGATAGATAGATAGATAGATAGATAGATAGATAGATAGATAGATAGATAGATAGAAAAAACTTGAAGATGTGCAATAAACACAAAATTTAATATGTCATCATGTTTTATTGGATAGTATGTGCTATATACTGTATATTTACATAGCATATGCCATATACTGTATATACTTTTACAAACACACCCTAGCCACAATGAAAAAAAAAACATTTTTGCAAACAAATTCCAAATTATCTTGAATGATTAAATTTCTAAAAAATAAACTTACTCATTCTACTAAAGAAATTGTAGTCTTTTTATTGTTAAATAAAATTTTATCCAGCATCTTTTCCAGTATGTATGAAAGTTTAAAACATATTAGCGAACATTTTGATAAAAGATATGCACAATACTGTATCTAATTTTCTACAAGTTTTTTCAAAACTTGCATTAAAAATTGTTATGTAAAGGTATAATCCTGAATTCAGTTAAAGGCTTTAGTGTTTTTCCTATGCAGATCTTTGAACAAAAATTGTAAATACCAATACTGTATAAAAGAAGAACCAAGAAGGCACCTAATAAGTCTTTTTGTTCTCACATTCCACTTTGTAGTGTGATCCAGGACTCGGGAGTGTTTGAATGAATGCTGAACGCTGGGTAAACTGGCTCTTTGAACACAG
>JBBPBX010047783.1:10939-26012 GCA_038048925.1 Garcialebias charrua | reverse complement strand
TAGCGCATTTGGGTGTTCTAATATCAGCAGCAGGGACGTGCAGAGGGGGGGGCTATGGGGGCTTGAGCACCTGCCCCTTTTTCTCCTTGCCCCCAAGTGCCCTTTTGGTAAAAAAATAAAAAAATTTTTTTTTTTTTTTTTTTAAATTTCCCATTCTAAGCCCTCCTCTGACACATAATAGCATGTACTAAAATTATTTATTTTATTTTATTATTATTATTGTATTTTGCCAGAAAAACAACATAATAAGCCCTCCGGTCACGTACCAACACTACATTCCCCACAATGCAACAGTAGTAGTAGGGGTGGGGCCAATCTGATCCGGAGTCGTGTCTCATGAACCCAGAGTAATAAGACCTGCCTCACATTCAGGAAATCCCTTTCATTTTACAGCCAGCTACAGCGTGTGGATTGAGTGAGTAGCACTTTAGTTAACAGCTAGCCAACTTTTCATCGTAACATGTCCGCTGTGTGGAAGTATTTTACACTAAACACAGCAAGACAGCAACGTGCAATGTCTGTAGAGCCATAGCGCCACATTAAACCGCGGTCAAGTTAGTTTTATATTGGACATTTGTGCTCCGGGGCTTCAGCGGGACGCCACTCTCGCTGAACTGAAACAGGGAGACCGACCGCGGCCAGCTGCATCCAGTCCGACCCGCTGTCTGACCGTCTCGTAGGAGGGACAGGCTGAGAGCGGCTGACCAAAATCAGAACGCCCGCCCCGGATTGAAAAATAAAAACACACTGCTGAAGCCACGGAGCTCAAATGTTCACCGATAAGTTGTTAAACTTCATCATAATTAATGACCAACAGCTATCAGCTGTAGAAAATGAAGGATTTTGCAGCTTGATACTAGCAGCCAACAATCATTAAAAAGCATATTAATTAAAAATCACAAGAAAACTGTGTTAAAAAAACATAAACAGCTACATTATAAAACAATGTAAAATACAGTACTAAAATCGGGAACATGTCTGTGTTGATTTATGCAAGAACTTAGCAGATGTAAAGCTATTTAATATTTTATTTAATCCATTTATTCATTCATTTAAAAGAAGTACTAAGACAGAGTACATGTGTGTGAATGAGAGGGAGGCCAGTGGAACAGTGAGGCTACAAGGAGCAGAGGTCACAAAGATGCAGGACTTCAAGTACTTGGGTTCCACTGTCCAGGAAAATGGGAAATGTGGTAAAGAGGTGAAGAAGAAAGTGCAGGCAGGATGGAGTGATGGAAAAAAGTTTCAGGAGTGATTTGTGACAAAAAGGTGTCAGCAAATGTCAAAGGAAAAGTTTACAAGACAGCTATATTGTATGGTCTGGAGAAGGTGTCATTGACAAAAAGACAGGAGAAAGAACTGGAAGTGTCAGAAATGAAGATGTTGAGGTTCTTCTTAGGAGTGACAAGGATGGATAAGATCAGGAATGAGATAATCAGAGGTACAGCACATGTTAAACAACTGGGAGATAAAGTTAGGGAGGACACACTGAGATGGATTGGACATGTCCAGAGGAGGGACAGTGGGTATATTGGTAGAAGGATGTTAGAAATGCAGCTGCCAAGAAAAAGACAAAGAGGAGATATATGGATGCAGTTAGAGAGGACATGAAGGTAGTTGGAGTGAGGACAGAGGATGCAGAGGACAGAGTGAGGTGGAGGAGGATGACTCACTGTGGCGACCCCTCAAAAGGGAAAAGCAGAAAGAAGAAGAAGAAGATTCATTCATTTAAAAGAGATAAAATAAAACAAATTAATCAAAAAGAAAACATTGAATGAAAAGAGTGCAGAAAGAAAAAAAAATTCTTATATCACCCCCTTATAATAAACATTGAACCAGTCCGTCCCTTGGCTTGTAGCAAATTTGTTTTTTTGGCCCTCCATGTATTTGACTTTGACATCCCTGGCTTATGCAATAGGGAGCACATCGCCCGTCCAAAACCTATCATCTCTCCATAATGGATATATGTCCGATCTTCTAACTTCCTTTGCTGCATAATGTACATTGCATTTATTCTAGCGTTAGGTAAATGTATCTTGAAGGAGAATAGCACTTAAATAAAAGTCCAACAAGAATATTCATTTAGAATTAAAAATAACTCACCCTGAACTACCATAATATATATAATGTATGTAATAACCAATCAAGTTGCTCCTGTCCAATAAAAGCGTACAAATGAAGGGGAAAAAACTCTATCCAGACTTTAAGTAAGTTTAGGGTCTGGTTCGCAGAGTATGGAGTTAAATTTGTTTCACAATTATTCAATGAAAAAAAAACTAACCTCAGTTAAGTAAAATAAAATTGTAATCAAAACTTTTGGAATTGTAACAATTTCTTCTTTTTTTTAAATAAAAACTTAATTAAAAAAAAAATTAAATAACTAATTTTTCTCTCGTGAACTTAAAAAGTTATTTGCAAAACATAAACTTTTATTTGCACACATCAGAAATCTTTTTTTTTTTTGCTATTTTAGGCTCTGCCCACGATGTCATGTGAGAATCGCAAGCAAAACTTTGAATGACAAACGAAAACTTAGATTTCTGACATGCGCAAATAATTATTTCACTTCATGACACAAAAATTTGTGATTTTAATTTAAAAAAGTTTTTTAAGCAAAACTTTTATTTGTTTAAAAAAAATTACAATTCAAAATATCTTGATCACAATTTTATTTTATGTAATTGAGGTTAGTTTTTTTTAATAGAATATTTGTGAAACAAATTGAACTCCATAGACGAGGTCCCATTTTCATAATTTTATAGATTACAGTACACTAAAAAGTTGCACTGTGCCCTTGTTTTTCAATTTTGTAATTTATCGTTGTTTATTAAACTCTGAAAGCTATGTGACTTTGTTAATATTCTGTCCTAAAATGTGGTTAAATGTGCCCCTTTTTTTCTGAGCACCTGCCCCTTTAGTGGGCTCTGCACGTCCCTGCTACTGGGAGCAACTCGGGGTTAAGTGTCTTGCCCAAGGACACAACGTCACATGGTGTGGGGAACCGTTGTGTCACATGGTGTGGGGAACCGGGATTCGAACCGCCAACCTTTCAATTGGGGGGACGACTGCGATTACCACTACGCCACGGCTGCCCATACACACACACAAGTAAAGTTTAACACCCCAACACACACACAAGTAAAGTTTAACACCCCCACACACACACAAGTAAAGTTTAACACCCCAACACACACACAAGTAAAGTTTAACACCCCAACACACACACAAGTAAAGTTTAACACCCCAACACACACACAAGTAAAGTTTAACACCCCAACACACACACAAGTAAAGTTTAACACCCCAACACACACACAAGTAAAGTTTAACACCCCAACACACACACAAGTAAAGTTTAACACCCCAACACACACACAAGTAAAGTTTAACACCCCAACACACACACAAGTAAAGTTTAACACCCCAACACACACACAAGTAAAGTTTAACACCCCAACACACACACAAGTAAAGTTTAACACCCCAACACACACACAAGTAAAGTTTAACACCCCAACACACACACAAGTAAAGTTTAACACCCCAACACACACACAAGTAAAGTTTAACACCCCAACACACACACAAGTAAAGTTTAACACCCCAACACACACACAAGTAAAGTTTAACACCCCAACACACACACAAGTAAAGTTTAACACCCCAACACACACACAAGTAAAGTTTAACACCCCAACACACACACAAGTAAAGTTTAACACCCCAACACACACACAAGTAAAGTTTAACACCCCAACACACACACAAGTAAAGTTTAACACCCCAACACACACACAAGTAAAGTTTAACACCCCAACACACACACAAGTAAAGTTTAACACCCCAACACACACACAAGTAAAGTTTAACACCCCAACACACACACAAGTAAAGTTTAACACCCCAACACACACACAAGTAAAGTTTAACACCCCAACACACACACAAGTAAAGTTTAACACCCCAACACACACACAAGTAAAGTTTAACACCCCAACACACACACAAGTAAAGTTTAACACCCCAACACACACACAAGTAAAGTTTAACACCCCAACACACACACAAGTAAAGTTTAACACCCCAACACACACACAAGTAAAGTTTAACACCCCAACACACACACAAGTAAAGTTTAACACCCCAACACACACACAAGTAAAGTTTAACACCCCAACACACACACAAGTAAAGTTTAACACCCCAACACACACACAAGTAAAGTTTAACACCCCAACACACACACAAGTAAAGTTTAACACCCCAACACACACACAAGTAAAGTTTAACACCCCAACACACACACAAGTAAAGTTTAACACCCCAACACACACACAAGTAAAGTTTAACACCCCAACACACACACAAGTAAAGTTTAACACCCCAACACACACACAAGTAAAGTTTAACACCCCAACACACACACAAGTAAAGTTTAACACCCCAACACACACACAAGTAAAGTTTAACACCCCAACACACACACAAGTAAAGTTTAACACCCCAACACACACACAAGTAAAGTTTAACACCCCAACACACACACAAGTAAAGTTTAACACCCCAACACACACACAAGTAAAGTTTAACACCCCAACACACACACAAGTAAAGTTTAACACCCCAACACACACACAAGTAAAGTTTAACACCCCAACACACACACAAGTAAAGTTTAACACCCCAACACACACACAAGTAAAGTTTAACACCCCAACACACACACAAGTAAAGTTTAACACCCCAACACACACACAAGTAAAGTTTAACACCCCAACACACACACAAGTAAAGTTTAACACCCCAACACACACACAAGTAAAGTTTAACACCCCAACACACACACAAGTAAAGTTTAACACCCCAACACACACACAAGTAAAGTTTAACACCCCAACACACACACAAGTAAAGTTTAACACCCCAACACACACACAAGTAAAGTTTAACACCCCAACACACACACAAGTAAAGTTTAACACCCCAACACACACACAAGTAAAGTTTAACACCCCAACACACACACAAGTAAAGTTTAACACCCCAACACACACACAAGTAAAGTTTAACACCCCAACACACACACAAGTAAAGTTTAACACCCCAACACACACACAAGTAAAGTTTAACACCCCAACACACACACAAGTAAAGTTTAACACCCCAACACACACACAAGTAAAGTTTAACACCCCAACACACACACAAGTAAAGTTTAACACCCCAACACACACACAAGTAAAGTTTAACACCCCAACACACACACAAGTAAAGTTTAACACCCCAACACACACACAAGTAAAGTTTAACACCCCAACACACACACAAGTAAAGTTTAACACCCCAACACACACACAAGTAAAGTTTAACACCCCAACACACACACAAGTAAAGTTTAACACCCCAACACACACACAAGTAAAGTTTAACACCCCAACACACACACAAGTAAAGTTTAACACCCCAACACACACACAAGTAAAGTTTAACACCCCAACACACACACAAGTAAAGTTTAACACCCCAACACACACACAAGTAAAGTTTAACACCCCAACACACACACAAGTAAAGTTTAACACCCCAACACACACACAAGTAAAGTTTAACACCCCAACACACACACAAGTAAAGTTTAACACCCCAACACACACACAAGTAAAGTTTAACACCCCAACACACACACAAGTAAAGTTTAACACCCCAACACACACACAAGTAAAGTTTAACACCCCAACACACACACAAGTAAAGTTTAACACCCCAACACACACACAAGTAAAGTTTAACACCCCAACACACACACAAGTAAAGTTTAACACCCCAACACACACACAAGTAAAGTTTAACACCCCAACACACACACAAGTAAAGTTTAACACCCCAACACACACACAAGTAAAGTTTAACACCCCAACACACACACAAGTAAAGTTTAACACCCCAACACACACACAAGTAAAGTTTAACACCCCAACACACACACAAGTAAAGTTTAACACCCCAACACACACACAAGTAAAGTTTAACACCCCAACACACACACAAGTAAAGTTTAACACCCCAACACACACACAAGTAAAGTTTAACACCCCAACACACACACAAGTAAAGTTTAACACCCCAACACACACACAAGTAAAGTTTAACACCCCAACACACACACAAGTAAAGTTTAACACCCCAACACACACACAAGTAAAGTTTAACACCCCAACACACACACAAGTAAAGTTTAACACCCCAACACACACACAAGTAAAGTTTAACACCCCAACACACACACAAGTAAAGTTTAACACCCCAACACACACACAAGTGTAAAGTTTAACACCCCAACACACACACAAGTAAAGTTTAACACCCCAACACACACACAAGTAAAGTTTAACACCCCAACACACACACAAGTAAAGTTTAACACCCCAACACACACACAAGTAAAGTTTAACACCCCAACACACACACAAGTAAAGTTTAACACCCCAACACACACACAAGTAAAGTTTAACACCCCAACACACACACAAGTAAAGTTTAACACCCCAACACACACACAAGTAAAGTTTAACACCCCAACACACACACAAGTAAAGTTTAACACCCCAACACACACACAAGTAAAGTTTAACACCCCAACACACACACAAGTAAAGTTTAACACCCCAACACACACACAAGTAAAGTTTAACACCCCAACACACACACAAGTAAAGTTTAACACCCCAACACACACACATGTAAAGTTTAACACCCCAACACACACACAAGTAAAGTTTAACACCCCAACACACACACATGTAAAGTTTAACACCCCAACACACACACAAGTAAAGTTTAACACCCCAACACACACACAAGTAAAGTTTAACACCCCAACACACACACAAGTAAAGTTTAACACCCCAACACACACACATGTAAAGTTTAACACCTCAACACACACACAAGTAAAGTTTAACACCCCAACACACACACATGTAAAGTTTAACACCCCAACACACACACAAGTAAAGTTTAACACCCCAACACACACACAAGTAAAGTTTAACACCCCAACACACACACAAGTAAAGTTTAACACCCCAACACACACACATGTAAAGTTTAACACCCCAACACACACACAAGTAAAGTTTAACACCCCAACACACACACATGTAAAGTTTAACACCTCAACACACACACAAGTAAAGTTTAACACCCCAACACACACACATGTAAAGTTTAACACCTCAACACACACACAAGTAAAGTTTAACACCCCAACACACACACATGTAAAGTTTAACACCCCAACACACACACAAGTAAAGTTTAACACCCCAACACACACACAAGTAAAGTTTAACACCCCAACACACACACAAGTAAAGTTTAACACCCCAACACACACACAAGTAAAGTTTAACACCCCAACACACACACAAGTAAAGTTTAACACCCCAACACACACACAAGTAAAGTTTAACACCCCAACACACACACAAGTAAAGTTTAACACCCCAACACACACACAAGTAAAGTTTAACACCCCAACACACACACAAGTAAAGTTTAACACCCCAACACACACACAAGTAAAGTTTAACACCCCAACACACACACGTGTAAAGTTTAACACCCCAACACACACACGTGTAAAGTTTAACACCCCAACACACACACAAGTAAAGTTTAACACCCCAACACACACATGTAAAGTTTAACACCCCAACACACACACACAAGTAAAGTTTAACACCCCAACACACACACAAGTAATCACCTAATTAAAATTAAATTATAATAATAATAATAATAATCATTTTATTTAAAAGCGCCTTTCATGACACCCAAGGACACTTAACAAACCAACACAGTGAATACAGAGCAAACATTATCAGCGACAAATTGAAATATAAAATACATAAAGGATATAAAATGGAAGATAAAAATACATTTAGTAAAGTTAATGATAAGCTAGTCTAAAGAGATGTGTTTTCAGGGCAGTCTTGAACAGAGAAAGGGAGGTGGTGTTTCGAAGGTCTGGCGGTAGAGCGTTCCAGAGGTGAGGGGCAGAGCAGGTGAAGGCCCTGCTCCCCATGGTGGAGAGGCGGGCAGAGGGTACATGGAGTTGTAGTGAAGAGGAGGATCTGAGAGAGCGTGATGGGATGGAGATTTGTAGGAGGTCAGATAGATAAGGAGGGGCAAGGTTGTGGATAGCTTTGAACGTGAGGAGTAGAATTTTGAAGATGATGCGTGATTTAACCGGGAGCCAGTGGAGCTGCTGCAGGACAGGAGTGATGTGGTTATAGTAGGAGGTTTGAGTGATGACACGGGCAGCTGAGTTCTGGACCATCTGTAACTTGTGGAGAGATTTGTTGGGGAGGCCGTAGAGAAGGGAGTTGCAGTAATCGATACGGGAAGTCACAAGACTGTGCACCAGGATGGCTGTGGAGCGGGGTGTGAGAGAAGGACGGAGACGGTTAATATTACGGAGGTGGAAATAGGCAGACCGAGTAATATTGTTGATGTGTGAAGTGAAGGAGAGAGTGGTGTCGAGGATGACACCGAGGCTCTTGACCTGAGGGGAGGGGGATTAATTAATTAAAACTACCTAATTATCTTGTTTGATTCAAAATGGCCGACTCACCTAATGAGCTTGTTTGATTCAAAATGGCCGATATATGTATATATATAAATGTATATATATATATATATATATATATATATATATATACTGTATACACACCGTACATAGAAACATTTTGTGTCTCATCCTAAAGACTTCTTCAGACTGAAAAAGTCTTTAGGATGAGACACAAAACGTTTCTACTTTTTTTGATGCTTTGTTTAGATTTTTTGAATGTCCAGAGGACCAGACTTAACTGTTTTAGATTGTTCTACCTGGACTATTGAGCAGCATCAGGACATCAACAGGAAACGGGTCAGACTGCAGTGACAGTTACGGTTCAGTACCTGAATGAGGCAGAGCAGAGGTCTGCCGGCGTATCTGATGCTCCTTTTCCAGTCTTTGCTGCTCGCTCTTCCTGCCAGACACTCAAACTCTGTGGGAGTGTACCACTGCTGGTTGTGCTTGATACAGCGACCTTTACCCCCTGAACAAAACACAACCATGTTAGAGGAACCACTGACAGCACGAATAAGAAAAACTGGTTAAATTTCCACTGAGGATTGTGTCCAGACCACTGTCCCTCCTCTGGACATGTCCAAACCACCGTCCCTCCTCTGGACATGTCCAGACCACCGTCCCTCCTCTGGACATGTCCAGACCACCGTCCCTCCTCTGGACATGTCCAGACCACCGTCCCTCCTCTGGACATGTCCAGACCACTGTCTCTCCTCTGGACATGTCCAGACCACCGTCCCTCCTCTGGACATGTCCAAACCACCGTCCCTCCTCTGGACATGTCCAAACCACCGTCCCTCCTCTGGACATGTCCAAACCACTGTCCCTCCTCTGGACATGTCCAAACCACTGTCCCTCCTCTGGACATGTCCAAACCACTGTCCCTCCTCTGGACATGTCCAAACCACTGTCCCTCCTCTGGACATGTCCAAACCACTGTCCCTCCTCTGGACATGTCCAAACCACTGTCCCTCCTCTGGACATGTCCAAACCACTGTCCCTCCTCTGGACATGTCCAAACCACTGTCCCTCCTCTGGACATGTCCAAACCACTGTCCCTCCTCTGGACATGTCCAAACCACTGTCCCTCCTCTGGACATGTCCAAACCACTGTCCCTCCTCTGGACATGTCCAAACCACTGTCCCTCCTCTGGACATGTCCAAACCACTGTCCCTCCTCTGGACATGTCCAAACCACTGTCCCTCCTCTGGACATGTCCAAACCACTGTCCCTCCTCTGGACATGTCCAAACCACTGTCCCTCCTCTGGACATGTCCAAACCACTGTCCCTCCTCTGGACATGTCCAAACCACTGTCCCTCCTCTGGACATGTCCAAACCACTGTCCCTCCTCTGGACATGTCCAAACCACTGTCCCTCCTCTGGACATGTCCAAACCACTGTCCCTCCTCTGGACATGTCCAAACCACTGTCCCTCCTCTGGACATGTCCAAACCACTGTCCCTCCTCTGGACATGTCCAAACCACTGTCCCTCCTCTGGACATGTCCAAACCACTGTCCCTCCTCTGGACATGTCCAAACCACTGTCCCTCCTCTGGACATGTCCAAACCACTGTCCCTCCTCTGGACATGTCCAAACCACTGTCCCTCCTCTGGACATGTCCAAACCACTGTCCCTCCTCTGGACATGTCCAAACCACTGTCCCTCCTCTGGACATGTCCAAACCACTGTCCCTCCTCTGGACATGTCCAAACCACTGTCCCTCCTCTGGACATGTCCAAACCACTGTCCCTCCTCTGGACATGTCCAAACCACTGTCCCTCCTCTGGACATGTCCAAACCACTGTCCCTCCTCTGGACATGTCCAAACCACTGTCCCTCCTCTGGACATGTCCAAACCACTGTCCCTCCTCTGGACATGTCCAAACCACTGTCCCTCCTCTGGACATGTCCAAACCACTGTCCCTCCTCTGGACATGTCCAAACCACTGTCCCTCCTCTGGACATGTCCAAACCACTGTCCCTCCTCTGGACATGTCCAAACCACTGTCCCTCCTCTGGACATGTCCAAACCACTGTCCCTCCTCTGGACATGTCCAAACCACTGTCCCTCCTCTGGACATGTCCAAACCACTGTCCCTCCTCTGGACATGTCCAAACCACTGTCCCTCCTCTGGACATGTCCAAACCACTGTCCCTCCTCTGGACATGTCCAAACCACTGTCCCTCCTCTGGACATGTCCAAACCACTGTCCCTCCTCTGGACATGTCCAAACCACTGTCCCTCCTCTGGACATGTCCAAACCACTGTCCCTCCTCTGGACATGTCCAAACCACTGTCCCTCCTCTGGACATGTCCAAACCACTGTCCCTCCTCTGGACATGTCCAAACCACTGTCCCTCCTCTGGACATGTCCAAACCACTGTCCCTCCTCTGGACATGTCCAAACCACTGTCCCTCCTCTGGACATGTCCAAACCACTGTCCCTCCTCTGGACATGTCCAAACCACTGTCCCTCCTCTGGACATGTCCAAACCACTGTCCCTCCTCTGGACATGTCCAAACCACTGTCCCTCCTCTGGACATGTCCAAACCACTGTCCCTCCTCTGGACATGTCCAAACCACTGTCCCTCCTCTGGACATGTCCAAACCACTGTCCCTCCTCTGGACATGTCCAAACCACTGTCCCTCCTCTGGACATGTCCAAACCACTGTCCCTCCTCTGGACATGTCCAAACCACTGTCCCTCCTCTGGACATGTCCAAACCACTGTCCCTCCTCTGGACATGTCCAAACCACTGTCCCTCCTCTGGACATGTCCAAACCACTGTCCCTCCTCTGGACATGTCCAAACCACTGTCCCTCCTCTGGACATGTCCAAACCACTGTCCCTCCTCTGGACATGTCCAAACCACTGTCCCTCCTCTGGACATGTCCAAACCACTGTCCCTCCTCTGGACATGTCCAAACCACTGTCCCTCCTCTGGACATGTCCAAACCACTGTCCCTCCTCTGGACATGTCCAAACCACTGTCCCTCCTCTGGACATGTCCAAACCACTGTCCCTCCTCTGGACATGTCCAAACCACTGTCCCTCCTCTGGACATGTCCAAACCACTGTCCCTCCTCTGGACATGTCCAAACCACTGTCCCTCCTCTGGACATGTCCAAACCACTGTCCCTCCTCTGTGTCAGGTTCCTCTGGTGTTAGACCCACGTGCAGGAAAGTGAACGAGGCAGGAGTTTAAAATAATAATTCCATCCATCCATCCATCNATTGGGTCAGACCTCATCGTACTGCTGAAGAAAGAGGTGGAGCCTTTGATGGAGGCAGAGAAAGCAGCCAGTCTTAAGCTCCTGGAGGTGGCATCCAGCTTCTCATCCTGAAACATCAGAGGTCAGCAGATAAAAACATCAGAACAAAAGGTTTAGTGTTTATTTCATATATGGAAGTACTGGGGCTGGCAAACCAGATTATATAAAGCAGCTTCAGGCTGACTCCCTCATCAGCCGCACTGGGAAAGGCTGTCCTGATCTTTTCTGTGATGTAAAGAAAAGGCAAAGGGGCAGTCCTGGGTCTTTTTAGGGCTCACTTTAAAACAAAGAGATTGGAGCTGAACTTGCAAACAGGCCCCAAGCAAAACAAAACTTACAAACTGTCGCTGTCAGGGAAAAACATGCAACGCTGATTTGTCATTACAGGTAGTCCCCAATTTACGAGCGCTCTGATCTACGAGGTTCCAGACTTACGAGCTGGCGAATTTTTGGAAAAAACGAAAAAAATACTGAGTTTTCATGTGTTTTTTCACCACAGTTAGTTAGATAAGCATATGGACACACGTTTCCGATCATTTTTATGCACTCATAAGCAGTTTTTGGATGAAAATAGAGTGTTTGTAGTCGCGCTAGCGAAAACCGTTCCAATTTACGAGCGAAATTCCGGATTTACGAGAGAAATGGCGGCCGTTCCGAAATACGAGATTTCCGGTTTACGAGCGCCTCGTAACGGATCTCGCTCGTAAATCGGGGACTACCTGTATTTACAAGTCACCCTTCACATCAGTCTGTGGTTTTATCAATGACTATCCAGTGAAGAATAAAACAGTTTGTGACTTAACCTATCTTAGTTTTTTTTAAACCCACTTTTTGTCTCGTACTTTATTAAAATACAAGTGTTACCAAATGTTTTGCTTTCTTTGTTTAAGTCAAGTCAAGTCAAGTCAAATTTATTTATATAGCACAGTTAGAACAGATAAACTGCTATCAAGGTGCTTCACACACACACACAACATAAAGAGGCTCAAAAAATTTACAGAACAGTATCACACATCAATACAGTAGTAACAATTCTGATATTAACAGCAGTAAAGTCTAATAAAAATGTATAGGAACAATATTAAAATGAAAACAGTAAAAACATATACACTACGTCAGCTCACACAGTATGAAACACCAGAGAGAACAGATGGGTTTTTAGCAGGGATTTGAACAAGTGAAGGGAGGAGGCCTGTCTAATGTTGAGGGGCAGGTTGTTCCAGAGTTTGGGGCCGGTGACTGAAAACGCCCGATCTCCTCGGAGCTTCAGATGTGTTTTTGGAACCACCAAGAGCATCTGATCAGATGATCTCAGGGCCCGCGGTGGAACATATGGTTCCAGCAGCTCAGAGAGGTAGAGGGGAGCGAGGCCATTCAGACATTTGTAGGTCAACAACAGGATTTTAAAGTCGACTCTAGTTCGCACGGGGAGCCAGTGCAGGGAGGAGAGAACAGGTGTAATGTGCTCAAACTTACGTGTACCGGTTAAAAGCCGAGCTGCTGCATTTTGCATTTAAGTGATTTTTGTTACAAACGTGGTCAAACAGAGAAAGTATAATTTAATGTGTACGTTTTCTTCATCATCAGTCCTTTAGTCTATTGCCTTGGGGGCAGTAAAAACATCATTCACCAGAAACCTCCACCTGGGCTGACCCTCAGCAGGACGGGTGAGGACATGCAAAGGGAGCTCTGACAAGTATGGATATGACGAGGGTGCAGCCCCATATTACGTATCATTATCTTCAACAGAGTTCTCATGGACCTCACTATGTGGGCAAACCACTTCAATTTCTTCTTCTTGATCTGTTAGGAAGGAGTCATGATCTCCAAAGAGGACGTGGACTCTATGGTGGACCTCAGCCTTTGTAGTGTTGGAGAGTGAACGGACCTGAAGAAGTTGCCAACAGGTCATTTCAACTGTGCGTGTTCTTTCCACAATCTCAGTCCAGGTTTCTGCAGCGTAGAGAAGGACAAAACAAATGGATGTAGGAGTCGAGCTTTGGTAGTCATCAACACTGATCCGACCTTCCAAACAAGCTTGAGTCTTGCAGTGATCTTCAGCTCTCGCTGGAGCAGTTCACTGCAGAGCGAAGCAGCTGGGGTGAAGATCAGCACCTCCATATCTGAGGCCATGGTCCTCAACACGGAAAATGGTGACATGCTCTCTCTGGGTCGAGGGCGAGGTTCTGCCTCAAGTGGAGGAGTTCAAGTATCTCGGGGTTTTGTTCACAAGTGAGGGAAGAACGGAGTGTGAGATTGACAAACAGATTGGTGCAGCGTCTGCAGTACTGTACTGCAGACGATGTGCCGGTCTGTGGTGGTGAAGAGGGAGCTGAGCTGTAAGGCAAAGCTCTCTGTTCACTGGTCAGTTTACGTTCCGACCCTCACCCATGGTCACAAACTCCTGGAAGCGATCGAAAAATGATATTGTGGATACAGGTCAAAATGAGTTTCCTCCACAGGGTAGCTGGACTCTCCCTTTGAGACAGGGTGAGAAGTTCAGTTATCTGGGAGAGACTCAGAGTAGAACCACTGCTCCTCCTCATCGAGAGGAGCCAGTTGAGGTGGTTCAGGCATCTGGTAAGGATGCTTCCTGGGCGCCTCACTAGGGAGGTGCTTTGGGCATGTCTGACTGGGAGGAGACCCCAAGGAAGACCCAGGACCCAACAGAGAGACTGCGTCTCTCTGTTGGGTCCTGGGAGGTGGCTGTGGACAGAGATGTCTGGACCTCCCTGCTCAAGCTGCTGCTCCCACGACCAGACTTCAGAACAAGAGGACGATGATGGATGGATGAAGATACTTATTGCAAATATTGATCTGCAATACATTTATTTAAAAATGTGATTTGTTGGATATTTTATTTACCAACTCTACAGTGATGTGAACACTAGAATACATTTAATAATAATAATAATAATAATGAATTCAATTTATAACGCACTTTTAATTAATGAAAATCTCAAAGTGCTACAAGGAGCAACAGAATTAAATGTCAATAAAACAAATAAAACAATTAAAATCAATAACAATATCAGCTAAGATCAAAAGTAGAATCATGAGGAGGTAGAGTATGCTTGGTCGAAAAGAAAGGTCTTCAAGCCGCTCTTAAAGTCAACCACAGACTGTGGGGTCTTAGACAGTCAGGAAGAGAGTTCCACAGG
>JBBPBX010047782.1:9069-26012 GCA_038048925.1 Garcialebias charrua | reverse complement strand
GTACTGTTGGACCTGTTCTGTTGGACCTGTTCTGTTGGACCTGTTCTGTTGAACCTGTACTGTTGTACCTGTACTGTTGGACTCTACTGTTGGACTGTACTGTTGGACCTGTACTGTTGAACCTGTACTGTTGGACTGTACTGTTGAACATGTACTGTTGTACCTGTACTGTTGTACCTGTTCTGTTGGACCTGTACTGTTGGACTGTACTGTTGGACCTGTTCTGTTGGACCAGTACTGTTGGACATGAACTGTTAGACTGTACTGTTGGACATGTACTGTTGGACTGTACTGTTGGACTGGACTGTTGTACCTGTACTGTTGAACCTGTACTGTTGGACTGTACTGTTGAACCTGTTCTGTTGGACCAGTACTGTTGGACATGAACTGTTAGACTGTACTGTTGGACTGTACTGTTGGACTGGACTGTTGTACCTGTACTGTTGAACCTGTACTGTTGGACTGTACTGTTGGACTGGACTGTTGTACCTGTACTGTTGAACCTGTACTGTTGGACTGTAATGTTGGACTGTACTGTTGGACCAGTACTGTTGGACATGAACTGTTAGACTGTACTGTTGAACCTGTACTGTTGGACTGTACTGTTGCACTGTACTGTTGAACCTGTACTGTTGGACTGTACTGTTGGACCTGTACTGTTGGACTGTACTGTTGGACCTGTACTGTTAGACATGTACTGTTGGACCTGTTCTGTTGGACTGTACTGTTGCACTGTACTGTTGAACCTGTACTGTTGGACCTGTACTGTTGGACTGTACTTTGGACCTGTACTGTTGGACCTGTTCTGTTGGACCAGTACTGTTGTACCTGTACTGTTGGACTGTGCTGTTGGACTGTACTGTTGGACCTGTACTCTTGGACTGTACTGTTGAACATGTACTGCTGTACCTGTACTGTTGGACCTGTTCTGTTGGACCTGTTCTGTTGGACCTGTTCTGTTGATGTTCTGTTGAACCTGTACTGTTGTACCTGTACTGTTGGACTCTACTGTTGGACTGTACTGTTGGACCTGTACTGTTGAACCTGTACTGTTGGACTGTACTGTTGAACATGTACTGTTGTACCTGTACTGTTGTACCTGTTCTGTTGGACCTGTACTGTTGGACTGTACTGTTGGACCTGTTCTGTTGGACCAGTACTGTTGGACATGAACTGTTAGACTGTACTGTTGGACATGTACTGTTGGACTGTACTGTTGGACTGGACTGTTGTACCTGTACTGTTGAACCTGTACTGTTGGACTGTACTGTTGGACTGGACTGTTGTACCTGTACTGTTGAACCTGTACTGTTGGACTGTACTGTTGGACTGTACTGTTGGACCAGTACTGTTGGACATGAACTGTTAGACTGTACTGTTGAACCTGTACTGTTGGACTGTACTGTTTGACCTGTACTGTTGGACTGTACTGTTGGACCTGTACTGTTGGACTGTACTGTTGGACTGTACTGTTAGACATGTACTGTTGGACCTGTTCTGTTGGACTGTACTGTTGCACTGTACTGTTGAACCTGTACTGTTGGACTGTACTGTTGCACTGTACTGTTGAACCTGTACTGTTGGACTGTACTGTTGAACTGTACTGTTGGACATGTACTGTTGGACTGTACTGTTGGACCTGTACTGTTGGACATGTACTGTTGGACCTGTACTGTTGGACTGTACAGTACTGTTGGACCTGTACTGTTGGACTGTACTGTTGGACCTGTACTGTTGGACTGTACTGTTGGACATGTACTGTTGGACTGTACTGTTGGACCTGTACTGTTGGACTGTACTGTTGGACTGTACTGTTGGACTGTACTGTTGGACCTGTACTGTTGGACTGTACTGTTGGACTGTACTGTTGGACTGTACTGTTGGACTGTACTGTTGGACTGTACTGTTGGACTGTACTGTTGGACTGTACTGTTGGACCTGTACTGTTGGACTGTACTGTTGGACCTGTACTGTTGGACTGTACTGTTGGACCTGTACTGTTGGACTGTACTGTTGGACCTGTACTGTTGGACTGTACTGTTGGACCTGTACTGTTGGACTGTACTGTTGGACTGTACTGTTGGACTGTACTGTTGGACCTGTACTGTTGGACTGTACTGTTGGACCTGTACTGTTGGACTGTACTGTTGGACATGTACTGTTGGACTGTACTGTTGGACCTGTACTGTTGGACTGTACTGTTGGACATGTACTGTTGGACTGTACTGTTGGACCTGTACTGTTGGACTGTACTGTTGGACCTGTACTGTTGGACTGTACTGTTGGACCTGTACTGTTGGACTGTACTGTTGGACATGTACTGTTGGACTGTACTTTTCATTCATTCAACCTTTATTTATACAGGCTAGCCTCGTTGAGTCACGGGGACTCATTTACAAGAGGGACCTGTCTCACTCACACCAAACAACCATCCACTCTCACACTCACACCTAGGGTCAATTTAGAGTCACCAATCAGCCTAACAAGCATGTTTTTTGGTCTGTGGGAGGAAACCGGAGTACCCGGAGGAAACCCACGCATGCACGGGGAGAACATGCAAACTCCACCCAGAAAGGCCCCGGACCGGGATTTGAACCGGCAACCTTCTCGCTGAGAGGCAGCAGCTCTACCAGTTGTGCCACCGTGCTGCCCACCGTGCTGTACTGTTGGACCTGTACTGTTGGACTGTACTGTTGGACATGTACTGTTGGACTGTACTGTTGGACCTGTACTGTTGGACTGTACTGTTGGACCTGTACTGTTGGACTGTACTGTTGGACTGTACTGTTGGACTGTACTGTTGGACCTGTACTGTTGGACTGTACTGTTGGACTGTACTGTTGGACCTGTACTGTTGGACTGTACTGTTGGACCTGTACTGTTGGACCTGTACTGTTGGACTGTACTGTTGGACCTGTACTGTTGGACTGTACTGTTGGACCTGTACTGTTGGACTGTACTGTTGGACCTGTACTGTTGGACTGTACTGTTGGACCTGTACTGTTGGACCTGTACTGTTGGACTGTACTGTTGGACTGTACTGTTGGACCTGTACTGTTGGACTGTACTGTTGGACCTGTACTGTTGGACTGTACTGTTGGACTGTACTGTTGGACTGTACTGTTGGACCTGTACTGTTGGACTGTACTGTTGGACTGTACTGTTGGACTGTACTGTTGGACCTGTACTGTTGGACTGTACTGTTGGACCTGTACTGTTGGACTGTACTGTTGGACTGTACTGTTGGACCTGTACTGTTGGACTGTACTGTTGGACCTGTACTGTTGAACCTGTACTGTTGGACTGTACTTTGGACCTGTTCTGTTGGACCTGTTCTGTTGGACCAGTACTGTTGTACCTGTACTGTTGGACTGTGCTGTTGGACTGTACTGTTGGACCTGTACTCTTGGACTGTACTGTTGAACATGTACTGCTGTACCTGTACTGTTGGACTGTACTGTTGGACCTGTTCTGTTGGACCTGTTCTGTTGAACCTGTACTGTTGGACCTGTACGGTTGGACTTTTACTGTTGGACATGTACTGTTGGACTGTACTGTTGAACCTGTACTGTTGGACTGTACTTTGGACCTGTTCTGTTGGACCTGTTCTGTTGGACCATTTCTGTTGTACCTGTACTGTTGGACTGTGCTGTTGGACTGTACTGTTGGACCTGTACTCTTGGACTGTACTGTTGAACATGTACTGCTGTACCTGTACTGTTGGACTGTACTGTTGGACCTGTTCTGTTGGACCTGTTCTGTTGAACCTGTACTGTTGTACCTGTACGGTTGGACTTTTACTGTTGGACATGTACTGTTGGACTGTACTGTTGAACCTGTACTGTTGGAATATACAGTTGAACCTGTACTGTTGAACCTGTACTGTTGGACTGTACTTTGGACCTGTACTGTTGGACCTGTTCTGTTGGACCAGTACTGTTGTACCTGTACTGTTGGACTGTGCTGTTGGACTGTACTGTTGGACCTGTACTCTTGGACTGTACTGTTGAACATGTACTGCTGTACCTGTACTGTTGGACCTGTTCTGTTGGACCTGTTCTGTTGGACCTGTTCTGTTGAACCTGTACTGTTGTACCTGTACTGTTGGACTCTACTGTTGGACTGTACTGTTGGACCTGTACTGTTGAACCTGTACTGTTGGACTGTACTGTTGAACATGTACTGTTGTACCTGTACTGTTGTACCTGTTCTGTTGGACCTGTACTGTTGGACTGTACTGTTGGACCTGTTCTGTTGGACCAGTACTGTTGGACATGAACTGTTAGACTGTACTGTTGGACATGTACTGTTGGACTGTACTGTTGGACTGGACTGTTGTACCTGTACTGTTGAACCTGTACTGTTGGACTGTACTGTTGAACCTGTTCTGTTGGACCAGTACTGTTGGACATGAACTGTTAGACTGTACTGTTGGACTGTACTGTTGGACTGGACTGTTGTACCTGTACTGTTGAACCTGTACTGTTGGACTGTACTGTTGGACTGGACTGTTGTACCTGTACTGTTGAACCTGTACTGTTGGACTGTAATGTTGGACTGTACTGTTGGACCAGTACTGTTGGACATGAACTGTTAGACTGTACTGTTGAACCTGTACTGTTGGACTGTACTGTTGCACTGTACTGTTGAACCTGTACTGTTGGACTGTACTGTTGGACCTGTACTGTTGGACTGTACTGTTGGACCTGTACTGTTAGACATGTACTGTTGGACCTGTTCTGTTGGACTGTACTGTTGCACTGTACTGTTGAACCTGTACTGTTGGACCTGTACTGTTGGACTGTACTTTGGACCTGTACTGTTGGACCTGTTCTGTTGGACCAGTACTGTTGTACCTGTACTGTTGGACTGTGCTGTTGGACTGTACTGTTGGACCTGTACTCTTGGACTGTACTGTTGAACATGTACTGCTGTACCTGTACTGTTGGACCTGTTCTGTTGGACCTGTTCTGTTGGACCTGTTCTGTTGGACCTGTTCTGTTGAACCTGTACTGTTGTACCTGTACTGTTGGACTCTACTGTTGGACTGTACTGTTGGACCTGTACTGTTGAACCTGTACTGTTGGACTGTACTGTTGAACATGTACTGTTGTACCTGTACTGTTGTACCTGTTCTGTTGGACCTGTACTGTTGGACTGTACTGTTGGACCTGTTCTGTTGGACCAGTACTGTTGGACATGAACTGTTAGACTGTACTGTTGGACATGTACTGTTGGACTGTACTGTTGGACTGGACTGTTGTACCTGTACTGTTGAACCTGTACTGTTGGACTGTACTGTTGGACTGGACTGTTGTACCTGTACTGTTGAACCTGTACTGTTGGACTGTACTGTTGGACTGTACTGTTGGACCAGTACTGTTGGACATGAACTGTTAGACTGTACTGTTGAACCTGTACTGTTGGACTGTACTGTTGACCTGTACTGTTGGACTGTACTGTTGGACCTGTACTGTTGGACATGTACTGTTAGACTGTACTGTTAGACATGTACTGTTGGACCTGTTCTGTTGGACTGTACTGTTGCACTGTACTGTTGAACCTGTACTGTTGGACTGTACTGTTGCACTGTACTGTTGAACCTGTACTGTTGGACTGTACTGTTGAACTGTACTGTTGGACATGTACTGTTGGACTGTACTGTTGGACCTGTACTGTTGGACTGTACTGTTGGACCTGTACTGTTGGACTGTACTGTTGGACCTGTACTGTTGGACTGTACTGTTGGACCTGTACTGTTGGACTGTACTGTTGGACATGTACTGTTGGACTGTACTGTTGGACCTGTACTGTTGGACTGTACTGTTGGACATGTACTGTTGGACTGTACTGTTGGACCTGTACTGTTGGACTGTACTGTTGGACCTGTACTGTTGGACTGTACTGTTGGACCTGTACTGTTGGACTGTACTGTTGGACATGTACTGTTGGACTGTACTGTTGGACCTGTACTGTTGGACTGTACTGTTGGACATGTACTGTTGGACTGTACTGTTGGACCTGTACTGTTGGACTGTACTGTTGGACCTGTACTGTTGGACTGTACTGTTGGACCTGTACTGTTGGACTGTACTGTTGGACCTGTACTGTTGGACTGTACTGTTGGACCTGTACTGTTGGACTGTACTGTTGGACCTGTACTGTTGGACTGTACTGTTGGACATGTACTGTTGGACTGTACTGTTGGACCTGTACTGTTGGACTGTACTGTTGGACATGTACTGTTGGACTGTACTGTTGGACCTGTACTGTTGGACTGTACTGTTGGACCTGTACTGTTGGACTGTACTGTTGGACCTGTACTGTTGGACTGTACTGTTGGACATGTACTGTTGGACTGTACTTTTCATTCATTCAACCTTTATTTATACAGGCTAGCCTCGTTGAGTCACGGGGACTCATTTACAAGAGGGACCTGTCTCACTCACACCAAACAACCATCCACTCTCACACTCACACCTAGGGTCAATTTAGAGTCACCAATCAGCCTAACAAGCATGTTTTTTGGTCTGTGGGAGGAAACCGGAGTACCCGGAGGAAACCCACGCATGCACGGGGAGAACATGCAAACTCCACCCAGAAAGGCCCCGGACCGGGATTTGAACCGGCAACCTTCTCGCTGAGAGGCAGCAGCTCTACCAGTTGTGCCACCGTGCTGCCCACCGTGCTGTACTGTTGGACCTGTACTGTTGGACTGTACTGTTGGACATGTACTGTTGGACTGTACTGTTGGACCTGTACTGTTGGACTGTACTGTTGGACCTGTACTGTTGGACATGTACTGTTGCACAATAATCCTTAGCATCCAATGCTTCAACAACGTCATTAAGAACCCTTCAGTGAAGCAGTTGTGCTGTGTTGTTTCCTGAAACCAGATTGATGGAGAGGTAAGATGTTAAATGAGTCCAGATAATTTTTGATTTGAGAGTTTATCAGTTTTTCTAGAACCTTGGCTAAAATGCAGAGTTTAGAGATTGGTCGATAGTTGTTCAGTGAGGTGGGGTCACCTCCCTTCAGCAAAGGAAGAACAAAGGCTGTTTTCCAAGCATCCGGAATGGAGTTTTGGCTTATGGACTGATTAAAGATGTGGGTCACAGGGACTGTGATGATATGAGCAGCCAGCCTTAAGAAGTAAGGTGGAAGTTCATCTGGACCTTCAGATTTTTTAGGATCAAGATCTTTTAACAGTTTATTTACTTCACTGAATGAGAACAGAGCAAAAGAGAAGGTGTGATTAACTGAGGATGGACTTGTAGGAGAAAAAGAGAAGGTGTGATTAACTGAGGATTGACTTGTAGGAGGGATTTGATTTGTAGAAGTTTGATTATTAGATGAAGTGGCTGGTTTTCCTTTTGTAACTGTGTCAAATAATGAACTAGAGGCAACAAAGTGTTTGTTGAAACAATTCAGGATCTCGTGCTTATTTGACACAGGAACAGAGTTAACAAGAAGTTGTGATGGGAGGTCAGATGATTGGAGGATGCCTGAGAGAGATTTGATGGTTTTCCAGAATTTTGGAAGTCTGAGATAAGAAATAATTACATTTTGCCACTTTGATGGCAGTTGTGCATTTATTCCTCAGCTGCCGAAAATTCAACCAATCAGTGTCTTAGCCCGATTTTCTCGCTGCAGCCCAAAGATGATCTCTCCAGTGTAGGAGGTCAGCTAGTTCAGGAGTAAACCAGGGGCTGTCACGTCCTTTTATCCTGAACTTTCGGAAAGGAGCGTGTTTGTTCACAAAGTACAGTAAATGAAACTATTATGAAAATAGTTCCAAGTGGTGTTCACGTCCTTGATTAATAGAATACATTATTATACATTATATTTGTTATATTTGTTATATTATATAGTTATATTTGTCTAAATAAAAATAGTGCAAGTAAAATGTTATATAGTTTTATTATTTAGATTTATTTGTTTATTTGATAGAAATTTGATATGGAAAGAACAATGCTCTGTAAGTGTATTTGTGACGTGCAAGAATTGTGGTTGTAACTTCTATTCTTTGACTGACAAATTAAAACATAAATATGGCGTCCTTGTTAGACTGAGTTTCAGATACACATCTGAACTCAATGTAGGAATTTTAATTAAATGCACACAGTTATAATGAAATCAGGAAAACAAACATGGAAAGAAGTGGGTAGTAAAAAAACGTGAATAAATATTGGAAACAAGAAAAACCTGTAGCAGAATGAAAGAATTAAAACAAGATAATCAAGGGTGAAAGAAGAACAAAGAAAAGTGAAAGAATAAATAGTTACAGGCCAGTGCTCTTGTTATTTAAAGACATGTCAAAGTCGACAGACTGAGAGGAGGAGAGGAGGACAAGCATCGGTCTTGTTGTCAACAGAAGCCTCTCCAAATGAGGACAATAATGAACCACCTACACACTGTCAACCATCTTTCTCCTCTTCACTGTCTGTTTCGCCCTTTGTCTCAAACTGTATCTCTTTTTGCTCCACGGTTTACGCTCTGCATATCTTTTCCAAGATGGTGGACATTTAATATTTGTCTCATGATGTGCAGGCTTTGATTGTAAGTTTGGAAAAGTTGTCTCTTTTTTTTCTCTGTCACTGTTGCTTTCACGTTCTTGTTTCTCAACCCTGTCTTTATTCAAACATTTTATGTCCTGTATGGAATTCAATGTCAAGTGTTAAGCCCCCAGTCTGCCCCCGCGTACGTCCGATCCGTACACGTGTCTGTACGTGCGTACTGTCCTCAGAGAGTTCAGCCCTATACTCGAGCATACGTTCTCGTGTACATTCTCGCGTTTTCGCGCCAAATTCTTGTTGTCATTTCCTTAATTTCGTCATTTCCGCTAATACCCTGATGCATGCTCAATGATCCAGGTAGAAAAATCTAAAAAAGCCAAGTCTGGTCCTCTGGACATTCAAAAAACAAAACAAAGCAAAAAAACTTAGAAACGTTTCGTCTTTCGTCCAAAAGACTTCCTCAGTCTGAGATGCTGTATTCAGCTCAGTCTTATAAATAGCACCCTCTCATAGTGGATCAACCAGTTTGCTGCTGACAGCCAAAACCAGCTGCTCACGTCTGTCAGCAGCAAACTGGTTGATCCACTGTGAGAGGGTGCTATTTATAAGACTGAGCTGAATTCAGCATCTCAGACTGAGGAAGTATTTCGGACGAAAGACGAAACGTTTCTACAGTTTTTTGCTTTGTTTTGTTTTGTTTTTTGAATGTCCAGAGGACCAGACTTAGGTTTTTTAGATTTCCGCTTATCTTTCAGTGATGTCTTTGAACGTCCTTGTATTCTTTCAATGACGTATCATATACATTTCTATGTTTTCTTATCAACTCTAAGAGCCTCTCTTCGAAATTTGCCTCTATTTTCGTTCACAAAGCGGGAGATGCGGTCTGTGTCGCACAAAAAACAGTTTGATGTGAACACAATCCCGGGCACACAGTTCCGTTCCGTTTATTGTGCGACACCGTGTATGCGTACGCGGTCGTAAAAGTACTTCCGCGTACGTACGGGCGTACCTCCGCATATGGATGTACGCGGGAGTATACTGGGGGCTTTGGAAATACCCCGCAAAATATTATATTACCGTATTTTTTGGACTGTAAGGCGCACTGGATTATAAGGCGCATTAAGCAAAACTAAACAGTCAGATTAGTCAAACTTCATTCAACTCATTCACAATAACTCTCAATGTGGTTAAACGACTACATATTTTTAAAAGTCGACTTTAACCTGATAAAAGTCGAGTCGACTTCGACTAGTCAATGACATCATATGAACTCAAGACGCAATATCATATGTGCAAAAATTAATATTAGGGGGAAAAGTAATGTATTATTTACAAAAAGAGAACAACAAAACATTGGGCATATATTTATGCTCCTACCATTTATCGTACTGCAAATAAATTAAAGGAAAAGCAAAACTATTATCAAGCTGCTAAAATGCTGCTGTTTTTAGTTTTATTTTAATTAATCCACCACGTGGATTGGGTGGAATAGGGTTGGGAACAGCGCGGGGTCGGGAGCTTGTGACAAGTCGACATGAAATATAAAAACTTGCGAGATGATCTAGTATCGACTGGTCGAGTAGTCTATTCAACCCCTAACTCTCTACATTGTTCAGTTGTACCACATAAAATCTGTTCTAGATCAATAAGCACAACCAGAATTAATATATAAGGTGCACTGGATTATAACGCTCACTGTTGATTTTTGTGAAAATTAAAGGATTTTAAGTGCGCAATATAATCCGAAAAATACGGTACATTTTTTGACTGCAATTTAATATGTTGACCTGAATACTCAGAGATTTCCAGAGGTTCTTCAAAGAAATTCAGGCACAGGTAGTTCATGAGGAGAGATACTGTGAATAGCAAAAGGATCATAGAATACAAAAGGGCTGAGAGTACGACTACCATCATCATCATAAGCAGCAACTTTATTTATAAAGCGCTTTAACACAGCCACAGCTGAAACAAAGTGCTGAACATCAGATAAAAACAAGATAAAAGAAAGCATAAAAACAGAGCTACAAAACTAACACACAGTGAACTAAAAACTCAATTTAAAATACAATAAAATGACAAGTTAAACATGTAAAATCAATACCAATAAAAATGAAGTAATATCAAGTCTCAGTTGGGTTGAAGGCCAATGAGTAGAGATGAGTTTTCAGACGGGTTTTAAAAATGGACAGTGAGGCGGCGAGGAGAAGTCATCTACTGCCTTTTATGCTCTTGGCGTCTTGTTAAGATGAACTTCAGGTGTGGAAATGTTGGCGCCATCTAGTAGCTTCAGAGCAGCTGGAAAAACAGGAACTTCCACACAATTATTGGAAAAAAAAGTGTATAATATGCGCAACATGTATGGAAACCCTGAGCAATCAGCATCATCTAGCAAAATACTTTCAATTCAATACTTCCTCTTCTGAGTATTTAAAAATGTATTATGGTGGCAAAGAAAACACAAAATATCCCTTGCAGAGCCAGTATTGGTTCATTTATTCAGTGTTATGATAAGATTAGAGTCCTAATGAACCATCAGGAGGCTGCAGAGACATAAAAGATGTAAAACAGTGACACCGAGGAAACCTGGTTTTATTTTCTTCTAATTAAAACCTAATTAAAGCATTTTACTACTTTCAGAATAACGTGTTACACTAGTCAATTTATTAATACATCACTGCCAGTTGTGAATGTGTCTTGTTAATTTAAATCAGAGTTTTTAACATTTTATTTTTTAAGGTATTAACCATTTTAATGCTTGTGTGTGTAAATATTTTATTAATTCATATAATGTGCTGCCAAAAGTACAAATGCCATTTATAAATAAAGTCACCTTCCTAATTTATGACATAATTTGCATTTGCAATAAACATGAATTCAGCTTTCAAACATGTTGGTCAACGTTATTTTATTCTTTTGTGTTTGTGAAATTATTTGACTCTTTAAATGATGACATAAGAAACTGTTGTGTACAGGTTTCTGTAAAAGTTTAAGCACTGCCTTCTATGTTTGAATGACTTCCTCCAACTCAAGTCAATTAGAATTTTATTTATTTATTGGTTTATTGGCATGATACTCCACCACCACCACCACCACCACCACAGGCTGTTGCTCTGAGTTCACTGCTACAAGCTATTGATTAGTTCTCAACAGGAGATGGTCAGATACACAAAATGGGCTCCATCCACTTTGTGTTTTGTACTCTAAAAATATCAATACAAACTGCAGCTTATTACCTAACGACACATCTTTCAATCCTGCTGTTTGTAGAGCGGTTCTAAAGAGAAAATTATTCTTCTTTCAGGAATGAGTTTTTGCAATTAAATAAAGAAAAAGAGAAACTTTGCAAATTATTATTATTATTTTTTTTATTTTTATTTTTTTTTTCCTACCAGGGAGGTGGGATGAAGATTGTTGACAAAAGGTTTGGCCAGCCTGTGTACCCGTCTTCACCCAGCACCAAGCACATCGTTCTCCTTCCAGAGAACTTCCTGCTTTCAGAAACGGACCAACCGATCAGCAGGAGAGACTTTTTGTCTGTGCTGGTCAATGTAACGAGTGTGATGGTGCGGGCCTCGTACAGCACAGAAGCCAGCGCCGTTTACAGGTTTGAACCAATACTGTAATGTGTTAACGTGACACACAGCGTGATTTTCAAGCTCCGATTTTATCCCAAGTATGTGTGTGTGTTAGCTTCCAATTTACCTAGTTTGGTGTGTATCAGTGGCCCAGCTTGCTTATAACTTCTCTCTCCCTCTCACAGTCTCCATTGAATTGAGAAAGCTCATCGGATGATGAGCGAAACGTCTTCTGTTACAAATAAAGTCCAGTTGATCTTGTATTGAACGCCTTTTTTGATTTATCATGTCCTGGACGACTGAGAATCTTCAACAGCATAAGCTCCGATTTTAAACTTTCTTGACCGTAAATATGGTGTTGTACAGTAATAAGCCAGGGATGCACCAATCCACTTGTTTCCACTGCCGATACCGATACTCAATACAGGTAGTCCTCGAGTTACCAACGAGTTCCGTTCCTACGCCCGTTCGATAGTCGAAAATCGCCGTAATTTGGAAGTACACACTAGCCGCCACTTACACACGTACATGTACGGTACTGTACAGTTACCAACCACTTCACCTGTCCTAACACGGTACCCTACATAATTATCAAAAAACACATACAGTACATTTGGAGCCATAATGAAGGAAAGAAAAGAGTTAATTTCTTACTGTGAGCTGCTGAAGTCTGTCTCTGTCTGTTAGCATGTTAGCTCGTTGCATGTCTGAGCTCTGCAGCTTCCTGCTGCTTCACGCGGTCCAAACTGTTTACAGTAAGGACTGTTAGCATGTTAGCTCCATACATTTGGAGTCATAATGAAGGGAAATAGAGTTAATAACTTACTGTGAGCTGCTGAAGTCTGTCTCTGTCTGTTAGCATGTTAGCTCGTTGCATGTCTGAGCTCTGCAGCTTCCTGCTGCTTCACGCGGTCCAAACTGTTTACAGTAACGACTGTTAGCATGTTAGCTCCATACATTTGGAGCCATAATGAAGGGAAATAGAGTTAATAACTTACTGGGAGCTGGTGAAGCTGTTTCTCCGCGTGTTAGCATGTTAGCTCCGTGTCCCTGCAACATCCGAGGCCTCAAAGACTTTTCTCCGCGTGTTAGCATGTTAGCTCGTTGTACCACCAACATCCGAGGCTGCCAGGCGGAGCATCGAGGCGAGCTCCCGGCCGCAGCAGGCCTCTCCGCCGCCCGTCGGCTCCGTGTCCCCGGTGGGGCCGGCTGATGGCAGGGACAGTAGCGGCGGTATGGTCAACGGATCCCGCGGTGAGCTGGTGGTGTCGGCCGGCGTGGTGTGATGCAGCGGAGCGATCGGCGGCTGCTGCTCCGGGCCTGAGACGTCCACAGAGTTCACCGAGCATTTCCATCTCATGTATCCGAGCGAAGCAACCTCTGATCAGACACACAGTCCATCCAAAGCCGGCTGTCGAAGCGGGAGCTAACCGAAAACTGCCGAACACTGCCGGAAACTGCGTAAATCGGCTTCATAATAATAATAATAATAATAATAATAATAATTTATTTATAAAGCCATTTAAAACAACCACAGCTGCAACAAAGTGCTGCACACATAAAATCAAGAATATTTAAACACATAAAATAGGATTTTTAAATAAATAAATAAAAAATTTAATGACATGCGTGACATAACATCGAATCGCCGTAAGTCGAGGACTACCTGTATTTAGTATTGTTCTATGCGGATCCGATACTGATATGATCCAGAATATTTTTTTAGAGTTATCTTACTTTATCATGCTGACATCCCCGGTCTTGTCTGCTCAGAGACAGGCCAGTTACGACCCGGTTCTGTACAGATGAGACGGGGCCCAGCTGCTCTGAATGAGCTTCCCAGGGTCAACACCCGATAAGGGGTAATTTTTTTTATTTTTGCTGGCTTCCATAACGCACATAGATTTGCACTTTGCACCCATTTTTCATCGTCAGAAACAGATAAGGCCAATGAGGTCACCCACTGATGCACTCTGATAGGCTGTGCTCCTGGAAGAAGGCGGAGCCTGGGGCCAAGAAAAAGGACGGAGGGTTGAGCCACGTCAGTTCTTCCGGTTTCTTGAGCTCCTTGTGTGCCGAGTCGGAGACATTTCAGCACTGAAATTAATTTTCTCCTGCCTGATGGACATTAAATGAGTCCTTGAGGCTCAATGGGATTAACCTGCCTAAATAAAATTTGAATGAATTAAATTAGTAAACTGAAATTATATCTCTTGATTTATTTGAGTTAGAGCGAGTTTCCTGTCCATCTGGGAATAAAAGAACCAGAGAGTTGGACCGGCTTCAGGGACGGACCCGGTCCAGATTCTCGCACAGTGCTGAATTAACTTTAAACATTTGTTTTTTAAATGTAGACATAAATGTATTGAATTACACATTTATTGAAAACTGCACCAGTACAGCACACAAACACACCAGTAGCTTCACAAGCTTTGTCAACCATGTAAAAACAACACAACTTTAATTTGTTCAGTCAGTGCAATTATGAGTATAACATCCAATGTAAAGTAAATAATAATAAAGATACTGAAACGGACAAAAACAACAGGTCATACTTTGGTCAAACATGAAAAAAATAAACCAACAAACCTTTCAAATGTTCAGGAATTCAAAATATAATGTAAAATAAATAATAAAGGAGTGGAATTAAGAGGAAAAAGCAGTAGCGTCACTAGCTTGGTTGGCAGATATTTAAAATAGCAGTCAACTCCTGTCCTTATGGATTGGTCACATTGTCAACGATACCTGATCAAGAATCCCCCCCCCCCCATGTCAGCACCGATATTAGTATCAGATCGGTGCATCTCTATGGCAATACCTGATCAAGAATTTTCCAGTACCAATACTAATAACAGATTGGTGCATCTCTACCGATACCAAATCACAATTTATTGTTGATACCGGTGCCAATACTGATACTAAAATTGGATCGGTGCATCTATAATAAGCACATAAACAGCTTAATTTAATGAAGATAACCAATTGCCACAGACCTGAAACTAACAGGTAGTTCTTTACCATGGCCTCTGGATGTTTCTTCTGTACACATTTCTCAAGATTAAGATTTTATGAATTACTGTGATCCTTTTTTTTTTGTCTGAGTGTAAAATCCACTAGGCCAAAAGGGTTATGTGGAATATTTATGTGTGTGTGTGTGTGTATGTGTGTGTAGGCTCCACTCATTCTTAATGCAGGCAGCCCATCCTAACGCCAAAGGAGAGAGAGCGGCGGCTGTAGAAATGTGTACTTGTCCTCCTGGATACGCTGGATTATCCTGTGAGGTAAACTCAAAATACAAAAATGAATAAAGTAGATGGTCTGTTTTGATTCTACAAAGGTAGACTATAAAAATGTATTTATATTGTCTGTTAAAATAAAATTTAACACGTTTAATGTATTTGCAGTTATTATTACTGAAGCAATCTTAAATGTTTAATTTATTTATTTACGGTACTTTTTATTTTTGATGCCACTGTCTTTTTGTTGATTCAGCCGTTACAATTATCAGAATAAACAGTCAACACAGCAAAAGCTTGAGTACAGCTCTGCCACGACTTCTGTCTTGTGTGTTTCAGGTTTGCATAGCAGGTTATCGGAGGGTGAATGGACATTTGTACCACGGCTTGTGTGAACCTTGTCGTTGTCATGGACACAGTTTGCAGTGCCACGAGGTGACAGGCCATTGCCTGGTAAGATGACTAATTAGCTCAATATGTCTCATTGTTTGGGTTTCCTTTCAAAGATAATGTTTGACAACAAAACTGTCTTGTGGTGGAGGTGTGGAACAGAAGACACTAATGTGGATAGATCGGCCAAGGACAGGCAAGACATGTAAATGAAATACTATAATAAAAATAATAATAATGAAACCATAATAGTGAGACTAACATGAACGAGCAAAGGTCAGTAACCAACAGAAAATATGAAACTAATAAGAGAGTATATGCTGAGTAAAAATAACTGACACAGTGTGGGACAGATAATTAGTGAAGATTAAATTAGAGGTTCTCAAACTTTTTGGGTTCATGGACACCTTACAGGGGAGAAGAAGCTTCAGGGACCTCCTCATAACTCTCGTTATTAAATAATTTTCTTCAATTTGTCTCTTTAATGCAATGGAAATATTTGTGTAACATAAATACTTAAGACCTGTTTTTTAATAGTGTTATACATTTTTTATATGTTTAAACATGGGGTATTTTACATTCAAGGCACACTTAATTAACAATTGTTTTAATTTCAACTTCCAAAAATTGCAGTTTTTTGAAAATTAACAATCAAAAACCACTTTAAAACTTTACCTATTCACTTAATGAACATAAATGTATTGCCACTTCTTCAATTTATTACAGAAAACTCTTTACATAAAACTGAACAAAGTCATAACATAACAGCAGTAGTCATACCAAGTCTTAATTTGTAAACCAGTCAATGGCGGAACGCAAATAGTGGGCTAGCCGGCACTGGGGGTCCTCCCCCAGAAAATTTTCAATAGAGTAGATGTAATTTGCTGTATTTTGGTGTATTTTAATGGGTTGTTAAACACCTATGTGCTTAAAAAAAATATATATATATATATATACCCGGTATACAGTATATACATACATATATATATATATATATATATATATATTTGCGGACCCCCAAGCACTGGCTCGCGGACCCCCGGTGGTCTGGGGACCCCAGTTTGAGAACCACTGAACTAAAGAAATACCACAAGAATATAGAATGTGACAAAAAGCCACTTGAACAAAACCAGAACCAGAGAAAAAAAAAAAAAAGTAAAATGACAAAACCATTAAAACACTAGAGAGGAACAATGGTTTGAGAGAGGAGTAAAGGAGGCCATCTT
>JBBPBX010047781.1:15160-26013 GCA_038048925.1 Garcialebias charrua | reverse complement strand
AAATAAACAGCTAAAGAATATGTGTACTTAAAAGTAGACATTTGTCAGTACTGTGCTGAAAAGTACTATTTTATCTCAACACGTGGTTCAGTTTATAGCGAGGAATTTTATTTTTCTCGTAATAAATTCATAAATGTTGTAGATAATAAACAAAATAGAAATATTAGTGTTACAGCTACACTGCAACTTTACCCAATGGTACACCCAGGAATCTGACTGATTGTGTGAATGTTTATGAGCATTCAGACTACAGTACAGTACAGTACTGTGATCCATTTTTCTTCAGTGAGTTTTTTTGGTGCAATTCTCGTCCTGCAGTTTTCCAGCTATTTCAACAAATCAAGTATTAAAACAGTCAGCTCTTTCAGGACAATCCTGCTATGACTTTTGGTATTGGGGCAACTTTAGCTTTTTTTTAATATTTAGCCTTTTCTGAATTTTTTTCCTCATATAAAATGAAATGAGCTCATTTTACTTTGTATATCCTTCAGATCTTTAAATCTGATTACAAACGTTTACTGCTCCTTTCACATTTTGTTCTGGTTCAGCTTCTTTCAGCTTCCTTCTGCAAATAAAAAAAAAGAATTCAGCTACTTTCAGCTGTTTACAGTTGATTTCAGCTGCTTTTTTAAAACAGTTTTGTGCTCTTTTCAGATTCTTTCTGCTAATAACTTCTACTATTTCAGCTACTATGTAGCTGTTTTATGCTAAATTTAGCTTTTTCAGCTAATTTCACATTTGTTGCACTCATTTAAAAAATGTTCAGCCTAATTCAGCAAAAATAGTCTCTCTCCACTTCTTTCTGGCAATTTAAGCTTCTTTCCGCTTTTTAGCTTCTTTTCAGCTGTTTTATGCTAAGTTCAGCCTTATTCAGACAATTTACAATATTTGTGCTCATTTCTGCTTCTTCTGCTATTTTAAGCTTGTTTTACCTTTTCAGCTTCCTTTTTTAATCTTTTTAGCTAATTTCATGATTTTAGATAAATTCAAAAAAAAATCTACTTTTAGCCTAATTAACTTTTTTCTCCTGATTTCAGCTTGTTATGCCCATTTCAGCTTTTTCTGCCAGTTTCAGCCTTTTCTACTATTTCAGCTACTTTTTAGGTGTTTTGTGCTCAATGTAGCATTTTCAGCCAATTCCACATTTTTTCTGCTAATTTCAGCTCTTCTTGCTTCCTTCTGGTCGTTTAAGCTTCTTTCTGTCTTTTCAGCTATTTTTCGGCTACGTTTTGCTTATTTCAGCTTTTGCTTTTGCTATTTTTTATTTATTTTTGTGCTCTTTTTGCTTATTTAAACCTAATTCAGCAAATAAAGTGTTCTTTCTACTTTATCCTGCTAACTTAGGCTTGTTCTTCCATTTCAACTACACTCCAGCATGTTTTTAGCTAATTACGGCTGTTTTTCAGCGAGTTCTTCAGCAATAAGCATTCACACTGCATTTTCACAGAAAATTAATTTGCTCTAGTTAAAACTGACTTTGTTGCATGAAAACACAGTTATGGATATTGTTCTACTTACACACACCACAAAACACTAATGAAATAAGCCACTTTCACTTTTCTTGGTCTCGTATTTATTTGCGAACTGGCATCAATTGTGTTACAAATTTATAAAAAATGGATTTTAGTTTGTATAGAATGAATAATATGTGTCATCACAGCACATTAGTGCCCTGAAGGATGCAGGGTTACATTGTATCAATAAATCTATACTTTTTTTCTCACACCATCTTAACCCCTTCCCCTTCTTGTTGCCTGTGCATTATCATGCACATAAATAGATGGTAGAAGCACACAGAAAGGCGGAGGAGGGCTGGATGTCAGTGGTCAGAGCAGATAAGAATGACAAAGCGCTACACTAAGCCACGTCACCAGCAGGCCTCTCACCTGCCTGTCTGTCACCCAGATGCACTCAACCATCACGAGTTATTGTTTGTGCCCATGCACATGTGTGTGAGTGTGCCTGCGTGTGATTGATGCGTGCTTTTGCCTTTCGTCAACTTCAGCCTCCCCCTTTGTTCTGTCCTCGTCACATTGCCCCTCTTGTCCCACCTTGGTCTGGACTGTCAAAGAAACATGAGGCCTCAGAGATAGCTGTGCGCTCTCGCAGCAGCCGGCCCTTGGCCCGCTCTGTCTCGTTTTCTCCTCCTTGTACCAGTCACCTACTGCTGTGGGAAAAGCAGAGGAGATGAGGCCTTAAAAAACAGATCATTGTCCGCCTCCTAGATTAAAGCCAGAGAATGTGAGCATTGTCCACTGAATGGCTAAACCTTCCTGCTGTCACTCAAAGGCAGCTCTGAGCGCTACTTCATGTCTAAGAGGCTTATCTGCACTGAAAGGCCCCTGGCTGATCCAAGGAGAGAAGACGTAATGAAGCGTGTTTTTTTTTTTTTTTACCCTGTAGGAGGAACCTGCTGCTGGGGATGGTGGTGGTGGGTGGCTAGGGGATTCAGGGGGTGGACGTGGCCAGTGGGACAGCTGCAGTATCAGGCCTCTTGTACCCCAACCACTCCCTTTTTATCAACTGCCTTTCCCAAGAAGAATTGGTATTTATCTAGTCTTACGTGGGAGCGCTGCACACTCAACATACAGTTCTAAACCCAGAGATGGATTGGGGGGACGTGAGGACATTGTGTGTGGAGACGTGCCCAGGGACCTGCCTGTTGTCCACGCTCAGCCATCTGTGGGGACGATCAGCAGGCCGCTGATGTGGCCCTCTCTTTGTGATTTGCTATTTGAAAAGGGGAAAGTTTAAGTGCTGCTCGTATTCAAAGCTGAGGGCCGACGATCAAGCTGCAAGGGTTAGCTAAGCCCCGAGGCCTCGCTCTGTGTATGAATGTGTGTGCGCTGACACTATCAATATTATGCTAACACTATCAAGGTTCAGAAGAACAGCAGGTTTCTTTGTCAGCAGCATTTCAGTATTGGTTTGGCCTTTTTATCATTCCTTAAAATTGGATAAAACTGTAAAACTGCTACGTTTCCCCACAAATGTCTTTGTTTACGTGCTATAAAGGCTTGTTCCGATTGTTAACAGTGGAGTTCTTAAAAAATGGTTATGTGCAATTAATATCAAAGGTAGGCCTTTTTTAATTAACTCAATTTAGAGTTTTGTCTTGACCAAATTAACAAGCTATAGCTAGTTCAAATGGGGACAAAAGTTTATTTCTGTTTACTTAAAACTGTCAGAATGTTGTTGTTTTGTTTTGTTATATTTTGATGGTCTTTTGAGTTTATTCATGGGTTTATTTCATTTGGCTATCGTATTCATATGTTTAGTTCTGTTCCTTTGTGCTTTTCCCTTTGCCGGCATCACATTTTCCTCAGTCAGTTTCTGTTCCTCAGCTGCTGCCCCGCCTACTTACACCTGTTCACAGTCAGCGTTAGCGCCACCTGTCTTCAGGTTCTTCATCAGCCTCTGTCCATTCATACTCTGATCGCTCTACCACTCAGCGGACCGTCACTGTGGGCTTCATGCCATACAGTATTTGAGTTTCCTAACTTTCTTGATTTTCTTTTTTCTTCTTCTTGTAGTTCTGGCTACCACATAAAACATGTTTGTTTCATTTTGATTTTCTTTGTTCATTCTTACAGGATAATAATACTGTATTTTAGCCAAAATATTTATGGAATGTTAAATTTTGGGGCTGATTAAAACTATAAAATGGTGTTAACATGAACCGTTATAGAAATTTTTGAAACAGATTGTGTTTTAAAATGATGGCTATCCACTTCGTTGTCAGTGTTACATCTGAACACTGTTTCACTAAACTGAGTTTGTTTAGTGTTATCTTCAACCGGTAAGATTTTTTTTAAATAAACTTTCCACAAAACCTCATATCGAAAGAGCTGAACTATCACTTTAAAGAAAAATCCATTTCACACACACACACACACACACACAAAAGGAATATTATTCTGATGCATGTTTAAATGTTTCTAATTTTGACAATTTGATCAAACTTGCTTTTCCTTGTTGTCTTTACCCTTTTTTGTTTTTACATAAACAATTTCACTCAGCCTGGCTCTGGACTGAAAGAGTAACTCACCGTCCCAATATACACGTTGAGTTATTGAAAATCTGCCATGATTCTGCTACATGCAGCCCACCATGTGTGGGTTTCCCCAGTGGGCCAACATATTAGTTTCAGGATGATTTACAGAAGCTCTCAGACTCTTAACCCTCCTGTTCCCTCTGCCGTCTGTGCTACAGCTAGACTGTCTCTCTGTCATGATGGACACACCTGCACCGCTAGCTGGACTTTGTAATCCATAACCCCTGTCCACTTCCTGTCAGCAGTAGTGTTACACTTGGGCCTTTAAAGTGAAAAAATAACAATTGCTAGGTGTCTGGCATATGCAACAGAAACATGTTAAGGTTGTTTTCAGACAGACAGACAGACAGACAGACAGACAGACATATAGATAGGCAGTGGCGCTGGTCATTTTATTTTATGGGGGGGGGGGCGCCATAAACTGTTGAATTTTTTTAAACATGTGTAGAAGTATGCATAATTATGTTTGTAGTAAAGTAAAGTAAAAGTTTGATCATGTTTTTATTTGTATATATCAGGTGTATCCATTTGTATAAAACTATCATTAATAAAACATGGTTCATCTTCACCTTGTTTGAGGCATCAGTGTGAAAAGAGAATGGGAGTGTTCTGCTTCCACTTTTCAATTTTTGGACAACTTCTATCATATTCTGTTATCATTATTTTAGTAATACAATTAGAACTGGAACCAGAAACTGTGAGCCCGTCTATTAGAACTGGAACCAGAAAAGTTTGAACCCTGCTCCAATGCTGCGAGCCTTGCTGCCCTTCCACTTGGTCTCTTGGACACATAAAACATCTACCTTCCTTCTCTGCATCATGTCAGCCAGCTCTCTACCTTTGCCTGTCATTGTCCCCACATTTAGAGTTGCAACCCTCAGTCCTACATTCTTCACTTTCCTCTTCTCCTCTGTCTCCTGACACGTTTCCCTCCTCGTGGTCTTCTACTAACAGTAGCACAATTTCTGCTGACACCGTTTGTCAACAGCACCGGTGGCGGTCGTTGGAGGTTGTGCAGGTGGTAAGAGGAGAGACAGGTGAGGAGGAGGAGTCTGTCTCTCCTTACCTGTCTGTCTCTCCTCTTACCACCTGCACAACCCTGAGAAATCTAAAGAACTTCAAAAGTTCTAAGACCAGAAACCATAGAGGAGAAACCCAAAAATCCAGAACCAGCTGGTCCACAACTTCTATAGATGCTGGTCCACAGCATCCAGAACCAGCTGGTCCACAGCATCCAGAACCAGCTGGTCCACAACATCTAAAACCAGCTGGTCCACAACATCTGGTCCACAGCATCCAGAACCAGCTGGTCCACAACATCTAGAACCAGCTGGTCCACAACATCTAGAACCAGCTGGTCCACAACATCTAAAACCAGCTGGTCCACAACTTCCAGAACCAGCTGGTCCACAACATCTAAAACCAGCTGGTCCACAACATCTAAAACCAGCTGGTCCACAACATCTAAAACCAGCTGGTCCACAACTTCCAGAACCAGCTGGTCCACAACATCTAAAACCAGCTGGTCCACAACATCTAAAACCAGCTGGTCCACAACTTCTAGAACCAGCTGGTCCACAACATCTAAAACCAGCTGGTCCACAACATCTAAAACCAGCTGGTCCACAACATCTAAAACCAGCTGGTCCACAACATCTAAAACCAGCTGGTCCACAACATCTAAAACCAGCTGGTCCACAACATCTAAAACCAGCTGGTCCACAACATCTAAAACCAGCTGGTCCACAACATCTAAAACCAGCTGGTCCACAACATCTAAAACCAGCTGGTCCACAACATCTAAAACCAGCTGGTCCACAACATCTAAAACCAGCTGGTCCACAACATCTAAAACCAGCTGGTCCACAACATCTAAAACCAGCTGGTCCACAACATCTAAAACCAGCTGGTCCACAACATCTAAAACCAGCTGGTCCACAACATCTAAAACCAGCTGGTCCACAACATCTAAAACCAGCTGGTCCACAACATCTAAAACCAGCTGGTCCACAACATCTAAAACCAGCTGGTCCACAACATCTATAGGAGTTACTTGCAAGGGGCTTTGTTTTCATTCTCCAGATCAATACAGTGTTAAGAGTATAACACCACCAGTGACATTTATTTAGTATATAAAATTATTAATATTTGATAATTTTTTATAAGCAAATTTAAATAAATGTAGCCATCAGAGTCCATACTGTACAATAATAACCTGCACTGGCAACCTAACTCCACAAACAAACAAAGAACAAAACAAACTCACTCACCAGTTGCCACTTTTAGAAACAGTCAGCTGAAGGCTTTTATCACAAACAGACTCAGAGCCACCTAAAAGTGAGAGGATATCAGTCAGGAATGGTAATATAATATCAGCATTAGGCTAGCATTAGCATGTTAGCTAACAAACTAACCAGTTGCCACGCTTAGATTAACAGTCAGCTGGAGGTTTTTTTCACAAACAGCCATAAGTTGAAAGGCATATCAGCCAGAAATGCAAATAGACATTAGATAAAGGGTTCCTACTTCCGGCTCTTGGCGAAGCAGGTCGCTTCTCTGCTCCTCTCCTGCCCTAAAGTTTTCCTCCTCCCTGCTTTTGCTCTTTTGTCTCGTCTGCAACTCTTCAGTGCTCACTCGAAGCAATTTGGAACATGGATTTAATCGCGTGGGCTGTCTCCTCTATCGATAATTTTTTTTCCACAAAGCGCTCCGGACCAGGAGAACCAGCGTGCCCCCTCGACACGCATGCGGCCGGTTACATCATGGATTCTTGGGGAGAGTGGAAAATGATGTGTCTGACCGTTCTTTCGGTCGAGGACGTGGAAGATCTGTATATAATTGGATTTATGGTAGCAGGTGCGCTGCTCTTTGGTTTGTGCGGGGGCTTCTGCTACTGGAAACTAAGGAAGACTTCCGCGGCGATCAACGCGCTGTCGAAACTTCCTGCTCAGAACGAGTCTTTGATCCGAGCTGTGACCTCAATGAACCAGCTGTTGTTCGAGCTTAATCGCACGATGGGAACTGTCATGGATGACCGCAGACCTGCGGTGCGGTTTGGGACTCGTTTACAGCCGAGCGGGCTACACCAGGGAGGTGACGGGGACCTGTAGCTCGGGTTGAATGAAAGCTCACATAATTTGGACGAATTGGACTTCAGACAGCACCTGGACTCAAGGCTAACAGTCAGAGTACACTGTAGCCTGCCCTGAAGAATAAATAAATCAACTAATCTAATCGGGACACCCCAAGTAACCTTGAACAAAGGCTGACTGCAAATCTCTCCTGGAGTCTGAGCTACTGGAAAGAACTGTCGCACCCCCCGAGAGCTCTTTGTGTGCCTTCAGATGAGCCGGCTGAGTCCATCTGCAGACTGTGCTCTATCTGGACGTGTTCACAGACTTATCTCACTGCTCCGCCACCAAAATGCAACATGTGATTTGTCTTATCTTGTGCTTGAGCTGGTAGAGTTTTTTGACTGTATCATAGAATGTCCTAAGACAAAATGTGATAGATTCTTTTTTGAATACCACTGATTATCCTATTGTAACCTTCCTTTTTTTCCATATCTGATTGTTTGGCGGTGCAGATTAATTTCTGCTGCGGCTTCCGTGCGCATGTCCCCTCTTAAGGACGGTGTGTGCGCCAATTGCAATGTTTAGTGCCCCGGTGCAACGACGATGCCAATAAAGATATATTCTTCTATTCTTTAAAACTTACCTGAGCATGCCTGCTTGAGTCACTGACACACGGCAAATTTTACAGACCAAAAAAATAATAAAAAAATTTGAATAAATAAATAAACGCCGTAAACAATCGATCGGTAGGCAGAGCTCACGTTAGATGTCCAGGGCGGTGATAACTGCGCCCAGCGTTATCCCATTATTTTGTAAGGTGGGGGCATCAGTACGCATGCGCCAGTTATAATTAGAGTCAATGGATATGCTCAGAGCGCCCCAAACAAAACAGGAAGTACGTCACGAATCACAAAACGTTTGTTGAAACAAACAATAACTCATCGTTACTCATAAAATATTTATCCTACACAACTAAAAACATATACAGTATGCATACATTTCGAAATATTACAGACAGACAGACATACAGACAGACAGACAGACAGACAGACAGACAGACAGACAGACAGACAGACAGACAGACAGACACTTTATGAAATGTTTGTGTTTTTCAGTCCACATATATTTTTCACAGTGTGTTTGAGCACCCAGCATCATGCTTTAGATGGAGGGATGCTTTAATATGCAACAGAACGTCTCACTTTACGAGGATGGCTTTTGCGTTCCTCTTCTCCCCGTCTGACCACGAGCCGTGCGTGCATCCTTCAAGTGTGACCTCTGACCGGGCCATCTTGTGGGGCTAGTCCTATTTTGTGTGGTGTCGGGAGGTCGAGTGGGCTGGAGAGCCTTGCAACAGACCAGAGAAGATGTTGGCTGGAGGTGGGGTGGGGATAGGAGTGGGATGTTGAGTGGTGTGGCCCAGCTGTGAGGGGTGGCCCACTGGTCCATTTGGAGCTGCAGCCTCATGCTGAGAGATGGTACATTCCAACAAGCTGACAGGACTTCTGACCTGGACAAAAATATCAGAAAATGAATGTCAGTTTGTCAGAACATCACTTCTACAGCAGGTTAAAGTGGAAGCTCCTCGTGTCCTGTGGTGCTCTGTCATTCTGCTTGTGGCTTCAAGAGCACCCGTGTTACTATCTAAACCAGGAGCAGATCGACTAAGAGGCGAGGGTTTAGAACAGTTTCCTCTCATCTGTAACATGTGCCTTTCAAAAAATTTGACACAGTCTGTCTTTTCAAAAAGTACCAGTATTCAAATTATGTACTTTATGTCACAAAATGTTTTTTGTTCATCTCAAGAGGACGGAAATCGGATTCTTGAGCCTCTGAATAATAAATAGAAAATGATTCATGGGAATGATCGCTACATATCCATGATTTCCATAATACAATGTGTCCATGCACCCAAGAGTGATAGGTGCCACATTGCGAAGGCGACGGAGAGTGGATTTGAAGGTTCTTTTTCAGAAAACATTTAAAAGAGTGGAGAAGTGGACAAAGGCATAAAGAAGGAGCTGTTTTGTTGCCCCCTTTTTAACCTAAATAGGCGGTCTGTCTGACCGAGGCCTTGGCTTCAAAGTATTATCCCACACATGCAATTACCATTTCTATCAACTGAGAGAAAGATTATGCTTTTTGGGTGTTCTTCTGCGTTTCTTCCAGTGGATTCACTTGGTGAATGTGACACGTTTTGTGTCTCCCACCCCCTATTGAATTTAGAAGTTCCCCATTCTCCAAGTGAGCTGAGGAGAGTCCTACATGCGGGCTGAATGGACACTAAATCTTTCAAGGTTAGGACTTAACCTTCTCTCACTTTAATTCATCTTCAAACTTTAGTCTGAAACCAATCAATATCAGATGATTGGTAAACAATGTGCGCTGTCTGATAGGCAGGTACCGAGGGCTCTCAATGGGATTGCAAATGCTTTGTGCGTTCAGAGTCGCTTTTGCTCTAAAGCACTGTCACAAAAAGTGAAATTACCATTCGCTTGGAATGATGCCATTCATCTTTGTCAGAGTGCCAAGCTCTGCGCACAAACCGCTCCCCTCAAATTAATTCCTTGTTTTGCATCAGCTGAATTTGCCCAAATCCAGGAGGATGGCTCTGGCTTCACCTTAAACCATGTTTTCTTTTCTTTAATGTGACAGCTTCGAATGATTTTACTATGCAGAAACCCCCGTGGCTTTGTTTTCTGCCTAACTCACAAAAACAACTAATAGATACTGTATTAGGATAAGTTGAGAAAATAAGATAAATCTAAATGTGAAATTTCACGGGTCGTGAATAGTTAAAGTATTATACGTCCACTCTCCTGAGAGCTTGGTGCGATGCTGTAGTTGGTTTGTTTAATGTTGTAAGAGCTCAAGTACAAAGGTAATATCTTCTCAGAGGCTCGTACCCATGTGATTGATAAAACAGGAAAACACTGTCGGAGAAATTCATTTGTTATCCTGCGCCCTGTTTTACCACATGTCACAATAGGTAAAGTATAATTTTAAGAGAAAAATAAACAAAACACAACAATTTATTTTATTTTTTCATCAACCTTTTTGATGTCCAATCACTTAAGGTTTTGTCAAATAAATTACATTTATTTGTTTTTTTTATACAAATAAACAAGTCTGTTGAGAAGAGTCTCATCACTTAGAGACAATTCCCAACACTTCCAAACCCAATTAATGGTTGAAACTTGTTTTTAAAATCCAGAACGTTGTTACCCTTCAACTATACAACACTGAATATTTTTAAACCGTTTGAGAAATATACCTTCATTTAGGCCTTTGGAAATGTTTGTTTTTATTCATTGTTTATTGGGGGTAATAAATAAACACACACAAAAAAAGAGTGGGTTTACACAAAAACGCTGTATAGTAGTATTTATGTCAATCGGGTTGCCAGATAAGAAATTATGAACTATAGTACTGTCATTTTAAAATGATAGTATTTTCACCTAAACTGTCATCTGTGCTGCATAAGCGTGTTGTAAGACGAGGTGTGTGTTGTGTTTAGTGAACAAGTGCACTGAAAAGGAGGTGGTAAATAAAATATTTTAAATTTACCTGGCAACCCTGATGCCGGGCCAAGCAGCATTCATTGCGCATGCAGTGCATGAGTTAGTTAGTTAGTTAGTTAGTTAGTTAGTTAGTTAGTTAGTTAGTTAGTTAGTTAGTTAGTTAGTTAGTTAGTTAGTTAGTTAGTTAGTTAGTTAGTTAGTTAG
>JBBPBX010047781.1:0-14585 GCA_038048925.1 Garcialebias charrua | reverse complement strand
ACTCTGCCATTTATTATAACTGTTGTTAGTGCAGATACACTTTGGACTGCAGCCGCCATGCTCATATTACACCTGTTTTAAAATAATTGCATTGGCTCCCTGTGCGCCTCAGGATTGATTTTAAGATTCTTTTAGTGGTTTTTAAATGTCTCAATGGTCTTGCACCATCTTATCTTGCAGAGCTGCTATTGCCCTATGAACCCCCGCGAACATTAAGGTCCTCTGGTACTGGACTACTAACAGTTCCAAAAGTCAGAACTCACACTTACGGTGAGGCTTCTTTCCAGTTCTATGGGCCCCGTCTGTGGAATAGTCTGCCGGAGAACCTGAGGGCTGCAGAGAATGTTGTTGTTTTTAAGAGCAGGCTCAAGACCCATCTTTTTAACTGCATTTCCTGAACTGGTTCATCTCTGTTCACTCTATACATTTTCCATACTACTGTATTTAATTTGATTGATTGATTTTATTTATTTTGTGTGTGTCGTTTGCTTTAATTTTGTGAGTTTATTGTTTTATAATTCTGTACAGCACTTTGAGCTGCTTTTAGTATGAAGGGTGCTTTATAAATAAAATGGATTGATTGATTGATTGATTGATTGATTGATGTGCAACTTTACACTTGCAGAGCATTCCGCAGGGGGTTCCCCTGAAGCTCTCCGCTCTGAGACCTGGATTTAAAAACCTTTGGTTCCAGAGAGAACGAGGGCTGTTGACGTACAATGTGTTGACGTACAATGGCCGAACCATTTCACACAAAACAATGTGTTGCGTAAACGGGGATCTCAGTTCAGAAATGTAAATGCTGCTCCAGCAGCTAGCAGTAACTGACATTAAAAATGCATCAAAATCAAAGAACCAGAAACAATTGTTCCTTTTTTCTTTAACTTAGTTACTTTTTGTTAATAACTTGCTTTTTTTAGACCACAGTCCAAGTTTAATGGTGAAATAACTAAAGCAAGCCTTATGGAGCATGTATTGTCCTTTGCTTTTGTTTCAAACACTGAAAGAAATAGTCGACAGGTCAAAGAATACTGAAAGTTTTTTTTTTATACAATACTTTGTGAAATTTACACAACTACAGTAGTCCCTTACTACTTCGACGTTCGTTTATCGCGGGTTCGCTATATTGTGGATTTTCAAAGTAGGATTGGACATGACACAAGTGGCTGATTGATAGATGAGCCATGGGTTGTTTATTTAAAATGAATTATTTTTAAATGATTTTGCACGATGTGTGAAGCCCACAAGTGCAGGGGAAGCTCCCTCCTGCAGCTGATCGGCTGATTGCCTTCTCTGCCTGAACACACATTTCTCCTGCAGCAGCTTTGTGAAGGGTTAACCCTTTGCTGTCCAGATGTCTTCCAACTTAAAATTCAAAGTATGTCACATCGTAAAAATCGAATCACAAAATACAAAAGTGTTAAAAGTTATTTTTAATTATTTTAGAACGTCTATGTTCAGTGTTTCAGTGTAACTGATCAAGAAGTTCATTTCTGCTCTGTACTGCAGAGTTGAAGCTGTGCGACGTCCCTTTGATGTCCAGCGGCACTTCACAACAATTTGAATTTAATATTTTAAATAAACAATCCATGCTGTATGGATTATTTATTTAAAATATTACAATATTTAAATTTAAATTGTTTATTTAATGAGGGAGAACGAGTGTAACAGGTGATGGATGTGATTTCAGCCTGGCACATGTCATGTCAAAGTTTAATGAACTTGAACTGAACTTGAACTTTAACTACTGTATCCCTACTTCGTGTTTTGGGGGCATGGTCCCAAACACTCACCATAAATGAGGGACTACTGTACATCAAAACAAGGGGTGGCACTGTGGCTCAGTTGGTAAAGCTGCCATTTCTCAGCGAGAAGGTCGTGGGATCAAATCCTGGTCGGGGGCCTTTCTGGGTGTAGTTTGCATGTTCTCTCCGTGCATGTGTGGGTTTTCTCCAGGTACTCCAGTTTTCTCCTACAGACCAAAAACATGCATGTTAGACTGATTGGAAACTGTACATTGTCTGTAGGTGTGAGTGAGAGAGTGAATGGTTATTTGTCTCTATGTGTCCCTGTGATGGACTGGAGACCTGTCCACGGTGTCCTCCACCCTTGGCTCATTGACTGCTGAACATGGACTCCAGCAACCCCCACCCACCCAAAAAGGCAGAAATGGATGGATTAACTTTTTTTTTTTTTTACCAATGTTGCTATTTTAAAAAGCAATGTAACACATTGCAGCGGTAAAATATTAATTTACGTTTATTGTGTGTTAACAAAGTAATTTCATGATGGTCCCAGTCATGGATTTTATCTCTTTTACCATCAAAATTGCTGAATTTGCTCCTTTACTGATAGAACACAGCACAGAAGCCTTTGGATTTCTTTCTTTTTGTTGCCAACTAATATAGTGTTTGTAAACACTTTTACAAGATGTAAGTTTTTCTACAGGAGTGCTAATACATTTCATATACATGTGCTGCACTTTAAATCTTGTTAATTTGATATAAAACCACATTGAAAAAGCCAACAGTGAGGCAGGCTATATGAACCACCTCTGACTGTGGTGTGAGCGTACAACCTAATTCTTCTTCTGCTGTTTCGTGTATAATTCTGGATCAGAGCATCTTATATGAGTGTTTTACTGGTTTAGGTGTGTAAATCTGATTCTAGATTCTGCCTCCTAATCTAAAACACCTCTGCTGGTTACTGTAATGGTGAAAGTTTGCTTTGCAATTTATTTATACTAATGAGGTAAAGGCCTGGTTCTTTTCAACTCAACTCCATGATTGCCAGCTGCTGGGTGATACAAGTTTGTGTCGATGAGCCAGGCAGCGTTTTAGCTTCAACTTGAAGCCGCAGCGACAGAAGTGATGAGATTTTAAAGAGCGGTTTGCTCCACTGTCCTCTCCCTGTCCAACTCAAATGCTAAAAATGTCTTGGAGGCTGATTTATGGTTGTGGTGGCTGTGAGCGCTGATTTGTTATTCCTCATGTTTGTGTTTATGGAACATACTCTTGGCTTTTTATGTTTTTTTTTTTTGTCTTATCTGTAGACAAATAGGACAACATGGTTCGCCAGGATTTATTTAGATGTTTTGCTTTTTCCAGCACAATGTATGATGGAGTGTAATCACCAGGAATGTCAAATGAAGCCCACAGGCCAAAGGTCCTTTCCTGTCTCACTGTCTTGCTTTTTGTCTTCTTCAGTGTCCCAATGGACTTGCTCAGTGCTGTGTATGGTGATATGGTGTCTCCAAACACAGCAAAGTGTGGTGTTTGGACTTTTTTTAATGTTTGAAGGATTTGAATTCTTTCTTAGAGAGAAAAGAAGTGCTGCAAGAGATAAGTGGGTCAAGCCTCTTCACCTCACACACCTGCATCTCTCTCCAGATGCCTCATCAACGACTCACATTGTCCACCCGGCTGCACCATTGTCTGCTGAAGAACCCTTCAGAGTTGCTCTGAATCCCTGCATGCACTGCTCCAAGTAGGCCCAGCTCTTCCCAAGAAACAGACAAAAACGTGCTGGCCTCTTGGCATTCCCCTGTCTTTGGAAGATAGAAAGGGCGGCGGTGGGGGGACATCAGCCTGATTCACTCCTCCACCCTTTATCCCTCTCCAAAATCCCCCCCAAAAAATCAGGAGGACCACTTGCGATGGATAGAAGAGAGGTGGTCTGAGGGTCACGGAGTGATTAGTGAGGAGCAGAGTGGTGCTCCTTCACCCCCACTTTTGGTCGTCCTCCTCCTGTGGTCACTGAGAAATGGCTTCCACAAGGGGAGTGTGGGTGGAGAGGGAAGCAGAGGAATTATTCTGTCTGTCTGAACTATATTTAACCTGACTGACAAGATGGATGTTTTTAAGGGAATTCTCCCCTTTGCACAAATGGAGGCATTATGCTCTCCTTCCGGATGCTGTCCTTTTGCTTTTCGTTCAGAACTGCAGGTTTACGATGAAACTTCAGGAGGACAGTCAACGTTCAGCTGAAATACAACCCGAGACAAAAACGCAACCATGCTTGGCCGCTGCAGACTCTTTTATGGAAATGTACATCGATACTGAACATTTTTTACTGCTTGCTTAATGTGAGACAGGCATGTATCCACGCTCTTATCCACAATAAATGTTGGGACATATTTACAGCACAGCAAATACGCTCTCACAGGCGCACGCACATGATCATTTATGCACAGATGCAGACCCCCTGTAGCCCTGGTGTGTCAAGCAGGCCATGCACTGGACTGGCATGGAGGAGTTGGAAGTGATTAGGGAGAAATATGCCTGTCTCCAAGTAATGTCAGTAATGGGCAGCAGCACATCAAAGTGTAGGCCTGTCAGAATGATCCAGATCAAACCGCCTCCATCTGGAAGCCATAACTGACTTTTCACTCATTTAAACACTCTTAAAACACACTGAACAGACATGGTGCTCCCGTCTCTGCTCGCCACTCACCACCGCTCGTATCAGCACCCTGTTCCCTCTGCATCTGTGTGTGTGTGTGTGTGTGTGTGTGTGTCACTACCTCAGTATCATTTACTGCTGTACAGTATGCATTTTCACACAAAATGGTAAGTCCATATGTTTCACATTTGTGCACATGGCTACTTACTTTTAATGATTAATGTTTTCACTCACATCCTCACTTTTAAAAACCCTATGGCAAAAACGTTCTTGTGCCAGTGGTCCTTTTCTGATAGCTTATAGGGGACACTCGGATCTTTTTAAGTGGGGTTCTGTGAAAACATTATGTACAAATAATATCTTACCTGTAGTTTTGATGAACAAAAAAATCAAATCCGATTGAACTCATGAGCTAGTGCAGGGGTCTGCAACCTGCGGCTCATGCCGCTCTTTGGTCCCTCCGCAGCGGCTCTTGCAAGTTTTAACCAAAACAAACAAACTGAATTTTATACAAAGTTATACTGTACCCACAACCAAAAAAAAAAAATAGTAGTTTTAGCAGTTTTACTGTAATTTAATTGGCAAATATGTGGATACTAGTACATAGAAATTACCGGTATACTCCCTTAAAATTCATGCTTTATTACTTCTAGGATACTCAATTTCTCCACAATGAAAAATGCATATGACTGTAAACAGTTCATTGTTTTAGTTTTATAAAAATTGGCAAAATATATATACAGGATATATTTTTACAAGAATCCAATCTTCTGTGATAGACTTAACTTGCAACCTGGATATTGGCACCAGTGATCCCCTACAACCTGAAAAGTAACAAGCAAGTAAAGATAATGGATGGATGGATGGATGGATGGATGGAATCCCATCTTTTTTTGTCTCAAATTGTAAAAATATCAATAAATGTTAACAATCATTGGATGTTTTCAGTTTTATAATTTCACACCTGCTGGCCAGAAACTTAAAGGCCATGGGCCACCAGTTGAAAATGACAATTGTAGCAGGTTTTGCGGCTCTGTCTGGACACATTTAATTTAGGCCCTGTTTACACGGACACTGTGTGGGGGAAACGGAACTTATGGGCATGTTAATTAGTTTAAAAGTTTTGCGTTGACACGGATCTGACACGGATCTGCTCGAATCTCCCCCCTCCCTCATGCCCCCCCCTTACACCCACTGCGCATGCGTGCTGCTGAACCTTCACCCACTGCGCATGCGTGCTGCCTCACTCTGCTGGCAGTCTGCTACTTTCTTTTGTGCTAAAAGTTGAGCTAACAACAAGTTAACAATAAGTTAAAGCTGGATTTTGGATAAGAGTCGACAGATTTGACACCAAGCGGGACCTCTTCATCTAACAAGCTGCACACCAGACGCTGAGTGGACTGTGGACCAGAACCGACCGAGTGACGATGAGGTCTGACTTTCCTCCGTGATAAACAGCTGACTTACAGCAGGTAAATCAACGTTCTTAATATAATGTTTGCTTGTGTTTACTTTGATCACACAACAACGAGTTTTTTTTAAATTTATTTATTTATTTCTGCCAGGTGGAGAAGCTGTCGTTCCAACAGGCAGACGGTTCGGCGGTTCTGATGGGTCCAGATGAACACACAGCAAGAGTCCAGTTCATTAACGTAGTTACAGTTCGGTTCACGTGTTTTAATAGTGTGTTCAGTTTAATTCTCAGTGTTTGCGTTGTAAACTTTGTGGTGCTGAATAAATAAATAAATAAAAAATAAACCTGGTGTCTTCATTTTCACAGCACGTTACGCACTGACGTGGATCGGAGGGGTTGCACAGCACGTTAGTGAACGAAGGGACAGAAATGGCTCTTTTGATTGTAAAGTTTGCAGACCCCTGAGCTAGTTGTTAATTTGAATGTGAACGAGAACAAATTGGACTACTGTCGTGCAATCAAATACCTTATTTCTTTTACGGGAGGGGTTAAAAGTTGCCATGAAGTGCATATCTGTGTTTTGATTGAATCATAGATCAGCATCTTGCTGTGCTGTAATGGCACATTGCACTCGGAGACACCAAACAACACACTCCCCTCCTGCCTGCTCGCACACACCAGTTACTCCTGGACACATATTATCTCTCCAAACACAAGTTCGACACAGCTCTAAGTGTATTTTAATTGGCTTTGAGTTGCCTTCCTAAAGTAAACAGCTGGCGGTGTAGCCGGCGGTTCCTTGTTCTAAGTGACTGACGGGTGGCCCTCGGTGGAGTTTGGGTGGAGTCCCATTCCCTGTCTGTCCACTCTCGCCGACAATCAGGCCAACACAGGAGCTCATTGTGTTTGTGTGCGAGCGTGTTTATTAAGTCTAGCTGCATGTGTGCGGATATGCGCATGCCTTGTTTTCTGTGTGCATGAGACTCACTGCAAATATGGAGCGTGCATGCGCGCGCGTGAACGTGCGTGCGTTTGTGTGACTTTTGGAGTGTTTTTCATTTGAGCAGCATACACGCAATACTGTAAAAATCCTAAACGGCTGGCAGATAGGATCTTGAGCTAAAGTGTAAGTGATTTGATGCCAACAATTAAAGTAGACGTGTCAGCAGGCAACCCAGGCCCCCGCTGCGGCCGGACAGGGAGTGGGCCCTCTTGCCTATCTCTGAGAGTCACGGAGACATGGGGCCTCCGGCTCCACAAACTGCTGACGCTGCAGACATTCACCACTTATTATGCTTTTGCTTTCAAATAAATCTTTCCCCACTCTTTTGCTTCCTTTCTGAAAAAAAAAACTTGTATTACTTCAATCAAAACATCACGTCTTCATGACAAAAGGTCTGCTGTCTGTTCCTTTAAAACATATTCTTCACTTGCGAGCAACACAGTAAGCTTTTTGTTGTGTAAATGGAAAATGGACTGTAATTATGAAGCACTTTTCTATCTTATCGAGATACTCAAAGCTCTTTACACTACAATATGTGCACACATTCATAGAGCACTCTACTAGATATCTACAAAGATTAATCAGAGCTGTATCACAGTCATACACTGATGGGACACACATCAGAGGCAATGAGGGGTTCAGTGTCTTGCCCAGGGACACTTCAGCATGTGACTGCTGGTGGAAACAAACCCCCAACTCTTGCATTGGATGCCAACTGCTCTAACCCCTCAGCCACAGTCGCCCCCAGGTAGCTGACCATCATTTCAAAAGCATTCTTTGAGTGCAACACTTTTCTTTGCTTAAATCTTTGGCAACAACTGTTGTAATCAATCCTGTAGCTAAATATTTTATTAATCACCAGCTGGATTTCATTGAGATTCTCAGAAAGTAATGATTAGCCATGAATCTACTGATTATCGTATGGAGTCAGTCACCATCAGTGTTGGGGTAGTTACCCAAAATAAGTAATTAGTTATACATTACTAGTTACTTTAAAAAAAGTAACATATTACACTACTTAGTTACTCAGTTCTGAAAGTAACTTAGTTACATTACTTTCGGATTACTCTAATACCTGAGATTTAACCTGTATTATTTTTATCTTTCAATAATGACATTAGAGATCTTTTTGACACTCATTTTTAATGAAAGTGTAAAACAGCAGTGCTACATAACAAGCACAATGCATAATGTAAACGTGCTATTCAAAAGGTATGACAATATCAAAATGTTAAACTTCATTTAAATTTCAGCTTCTTATCAAAACTTGGAAAAATAAACTTGGCATTCAAAAGCCATATCAAAACTCTGGCAAAGTAAAATTAACATTGAATTGGTTGTGTTGTCAACCTTGCAGTAGTGCAAACATATTATAAATAAATTAAGACCTGTCCATGACAGCTGAAAAAAAAATCTAAATAAAACATCTGAAATGTGACGGTCTTTTCAAATGTTGTTTTTTGTGTTGAGTAACCCTTATTGTATTAGAACGTAAACATGCTATGTAAATAGCTCTGACAACAACTATACTAGCTCATACAACCTAAACCTTCAAACAGATGTTTACCTCTACATTTACAGTCTGCTACAAGTTTGTTTACCTCAGCCTTTGTAGTGGTTGCCTGGCGGTGAAATTCAAGCCGAGCCTGCTTACACGGTGTCGGCATCAAACCTGCTGCACCATCCCTCTGCGGCTCTTTTGCAACTAGCTTAGCATTAGCGTGTTGTCTTTGTAAGTGCTTGGAAAGATTTGACGTCGAGTTCGCAGCAGTAGACAGTGTCTTGTTGTGGCCCAGACATAGCTTGGACACAACTGTTATGTTCTTGTCCTTTCTCGCAACAAAATAAAAATAATGTGCATACTTCCATCCATAAAACGATATCGCCGTGTTCTCCTCCACCTCCGCCATGTTGTTGTTCATCCCTCCATGTATGTCTATGTACGTTGACGTATGACGTCCCGACGTCATCACGTACGTCTTTGTTTCCCCCCGTGACAGTCATGCGTCTGCTCCGTCTTCCCACAACTATTCTCCGAAAGGTAAAAAAAAAACTATTCTCCGAAAGGTCCTGATTGTAACGCAAGTAACGAATGTAAGGTTTTGTTAGTAACTGTAATATATTACAGGCATTTTCAAAGTAGTCAGAGAGTCAGAGAGATTTATTGTCATTTGCACCGCATGTAGTACATGTGTTGAAAACGAGATTATGTACACAGGGTCCCAGTTACATCCAACAACAAATGCAAGAGAAATACAATAATAACATCTAGGATTAACTAAGAGAGACATCACATCAGCTAGTAATACACTAAGCCCTAATGTAGTAGAAAAACATCATTATAAACAGCAGCACGAACATGAGCAGATGGTCACAGATGAACGCAGCAACAAGAAACAGATCAGTATCAGTATGATGTGACCTTTTGCAGTGTTTATTCTTATTATTTATTTATTCATGAGTCTGACAGCCTCAGGGTAGAAGCTGTTTCTCAGTCTAGTGGTTCTACATTTGATGCTCCTCAACCTCCGTCCCGAGGGGAGTGGTGCAAAGAGTGAGTGTGCTGGGTGAGTGAGGTCTTTCATGATGCAGGTGGCTCTTTTTCTGCATCTGGAGGTGTAAATGTCTGTGATGGTGGGGAGACTGACTCCCACAGACTTCTGTGCAGCCTTCACCACTCTCTGCAGAGCTTTTCTCTCTGCAACTGTGCAGCCTCCATGCCACACGTTGATGCTGGAGCACAGGACGCTCTCCACTGCACACCTGTAGAACGAGGTGAGGACTGGGCTTCTCAGACCGGCTCGTCTCAGCCGTCTGAGGAAGTAGAGTCTCTGATGACCTTTCTTGATCAGGCTGGTGGTGTTATTGCTCCAGCTGAGGTTATCATTCATGTGTACACCCAGGTATTTGTAGCTGGAGACCACCTCCACCGCAGATCCACCTATATACAGTGGGGTGTGGGTGTGTTTGTTCCTTCTGAAGTCCACAATCATCTCCTTCGTCTTCTTCACATTCATGTGAAGGTTGTTCTCTTTGCACCAGCTCTCCAGATGTTCCACCTCCTGTCTGTAGCTGGATTCATCATTATCTGTGATGCATCCCACCACAGCTGTATCATCTGCAAACTTAACAATATGACAGCCTGGATGTGTGGCTGTACAATCATATGTGAGCAGAGTGAACAGAAGAGGGCTCAGCACACATCCCTGAGGAGAGCCAGTGCTGAGGGTGATGGTGGAGGAGGAGAAGTTGTGGATCTTCACGGACTGTGGTCTGTCTGTTAAGAAGTCTAAGACCCAGTTACAAATAGAGGGGCTTAGTCCAAGTGTGGATAGTTTGTCTATCAGAGTTTGGGGGATCATGGTGTTGAAGGCAGATGTGAAGTCCACAAAGAGCAGACGCACGTATGAGTCCTTCTGATCCAGGTGGGTGAGAGCAGTGTGGACCACGGAGGAGATGGCGTCCTCTGTTGATCGGTTCTCACGGTATGCATATTGATGAGGGTCCTCGTTGATGTTGACGGTTGTCTTGATGTGGGACATGACCAGTTTCTCAAAACATTTAGCGACTATCGGGGTGAGGGCCACCGGTCTGTAGTCATTCAGACCAGTCACTGTGGAGCTTTTTGGGACTGGGATGATGGTGGCGGTCTTCAGGCAGGTGGGAACTGACTCCAGTGCAAGTGAGGTGGTGAAGATGTCAGCCAGCACCTCACAGAGCTGGTCCGCACATTCCTTCAGAACTTTCCCTGGGATGTTGTCTGGACCCGTAGCTTTATGAGGGTTGATCCTTCTGAGACTGCCTCTCACTTCTGCTGCGGTCACTTTGAGGTGCTCCTCGTCTGGTGATGAGGTGAGTCTGGTGCTAGTTGGTCTGTTTGGATCATCAAAACGTGCATAAAACTTATTGAGGGCATCAGGCAGGGATGGGTCCCTGGGGCATTGTTTGCTTTTGCCCTTGTAGTGCGTTACACTACTACGTTACTGAAAAATGTAATGTAATTACTGTAACGCTTTACAAAGTAATGCGTTACACCCAAAACTGGTCACCATTAGCTTATACAAAAATAGCCGTAGCTTCATATATTTTACATACGTACATTAGGCTGAAACATGGTGTGGTAGTACCAGACAGTCATGCACGTCCCATGCTCTAAGGACTAATAAATCATGAAAACTCATGTAAGATCTTACATTATTGAATGAGACACACACAGTACACGTAAATGATTTTTAAGATTTGACCAAAACTGCCATAACATTGATTATTCTCAAGGTAACAAGATCTTAGTCTTACATTTCAGCCAACATTTCTTTAAAGAATGCGGGGCCAATTTTATACGCAATCATTGACTGCTATTATCAAACTATTTAAAAACTTGAATTAACAGCATTTGGCTGTGGTCCAAAATAAAACATCAGGTTAAATTTATAAACTAAGAAAAATCTTCCTTTTTTTTTTTTGTAAAGCAGTTTGAAGGAGATGAATGGCAAAAATGTTTGAGTCTGTAAAAAGTGCGAGTTTGAGCTCAGCATATGGAGAAAAGCCCTAAAAACTACACGTTTTACAAGAACCAAGGATCTTATTCCTAACATGGCCAACTTCTCTCCCATAAAACCCAGAGACCATCCATTATAAAGCACCCCGGCCCTTATGAATCGCCTTGCCCAGACACAGCTATGGGTTTTTTTTGCCTCCAAATCCCCTCTGGAAGAATTTGTAAAACAAAATGAGGCCTCGCTTCAACCTCATTAACTAGTTATAATAAACAAAACAATGTGTTTTTAATGGATGGCGAGTACCCTCACCCCCTGACTTTCCCCTTCCAGCTCTGGGCCAGAGCAACTGGCCAGCGGTGGGTTTCCCATGACTGCAGCTTGTGGTGTCACAATGATGGATGGGTAAGGTTGGCGGGGGTTGCCTCTTGCCCTTCTCCTTTGGGATGTCCCACAAACTGACAGGCACATTGTGGCACTCGACCCATGCTGACACAGTGCTCAGCAGACTGGCACAGCCACGGAAAGAGTCAGAAAATGCCCACATTTTTATAATCACCTTCAAGCAATAGTTTAATGTTGTGAAGTTGGTCTTTGAAGACTGTTTGTGAACAAATATCTTACCTGCTTTAGACAGATCGTAGCCCTGACCAAAACAACTACAGTGATCGTGGTTTCTTTTGAATGTTTACACCATTAACCCTACAGAACCTCACTTCAAAAAATTGGAACCTTTGCTCTAGACTCACAACTGAGTATGGAAGAATATGGAACTATGTAAATAATTCAGAAAATGTCAAATTAATGTGGGCTTTGGCTTCTTAGTCATAAAATTTTACATGTAAAATAATAAAAACAGATGTGGTATGTATTAGGGGTGCAAATCTCTCTGGAGAATCGATTTGATTCCGATTTTTGGTGTCACGATTCGATTCAAAATCGATTTTTCGATTCAGAAACGATTTTTCGATTAAAATGGTCATAAATTTAGTTTCAGTTTTGTAACTGACAAGCTGAAAAGAATAAACAACAATGTAAACAAATGGAACATTTATTTAAAACAATAATTTTAAACTGAAAACATTAAACAACAATGTAAACAAATAGAACATTTATTTAAAACAATAATTTTAGGTTCCTTATTGTATCAAATTTTTTGCATCGTTTGATATTTATACCAAAAATAGGAACAAATAATACAAGAATGCATTAAATTATGTAACTTAAATAACCAGTATTAGGTTAGCTTTTTGCTCTGTTACTTATAGAAGATTATTGTTTGAATTGATTGTTTGAATTGATTGTTTGAACTTGTTTTGTTTTTGAAAAAAGGGGCAGATAAAATAAGATGTCTTCTTCTTTCTTTCACCTTTCATTTAATGTATTATCAAAAAGGGAAAAAAATCGATGTTGGGGCTTTTAGAATCGATTCTGACTCGCCAGGACTAAGAATCTAGATTCTTTAAAAAATCGATTTTTTTTTCCTGCACCCCTAGTATGTATTAACATCTTAACAAAGCCACAATGTGCTTTATTATATGACGGAGCTTTAGGGCCACGCTAAGAATTTTTTTTTTTTTTATTAAAGCCCTAAAATTACAAAAATAAAGTAGTATTACGAGAATAACATCAAATAAGGCCTTAATATTATGAGAATAAAGATGTACGAGACTTTTTTTTTGCAGCTCTCTTTTTTTTCTCCACAAGTCAGATCCACGATGCGACTTGTCAGTCAATCCAGCAGGCGTGTCAGCAAATGACCAATCCGAAGCCAAATGCTCCTTACCTACAGAGAGCTGCTGCAGCCCATCAGAGCGTACAACCTTACTATAAGCAGGTTCAAAGTCCTGATACTGATAATAATCTGATGCTGATGTGCTGACAGATTAACTAGCTCCATATTGGTAAACGCAATACAACGTATAACCTAACAAGATGCTCAGTTTTTCATTTTACGACAGTTAAAATGCATTAAACTAGGGGTGCACCGATAAATCGGCCCCGATTTCCTTAATTTTGGGAAATCGGAAATTGACCAATGCTTGCATGAGAAATCAATTTTACAGATTTTTGTTGTTTTTGTTTTAACAACAATTGTCTAAACTTCATGTATATTTTAGAGCACTAACTTGTGAACAGTTAAAACAAGTTAGTATTGTTTCTAGAATATTGTTCAAGGGTCTGTTTTTCAACAAAATAAGATTGAAATTTGAAGGTGCATTGTGACCTTACAACATCTAACAGTGTTGCTTATAAAACAAAATCGGTATTGGCCAAAATCGGAATCGGCAGGTCAGACTTTGTAGAAATCGTTGATCGGCCAAAAAACTGCAATCGGTGCACCCCTACATTAAACCCTGCTTTATCATGTCGGAGTTTGGATAATATTACAACTCATTTAGCTTTGGATTGGTCATTTGCTGACATGCCTACTGGATTGATTGACAGGTCGCATTGTGGATCCGATTCATGGAAGAAGAAGAAAAAAAAACACGAGAGCTGCAAACAAAAAGAAAAGTCTTGTACGACTTTATTCTCGTAATTTTATGGCTTTTATTTAATTTTTTATTTTTCCTTAGCATGGCCCTAAACCACTGTCGTACTATTATGACGGCTTTTACAACCATCAAGTGTTCGGCAAATAAGACACAGTTGTAGTTCAAGGTTAGCGTGCGAAAGAAAGACCTGGACACCTTCACTCCCCCTCCCACCCCAATCCCCCACCTCTCCTCCAGACCTCAGCGGGAGAGACGTTTCCATCCTGATGAATAAACACCAACTAGAAAAGCTTAAAAGTGCCACACACACACACACACATGTGCACATGCCGTTCTCTCTCCTTCCCTCTCGGTGTCCGACCGAGTCAGTCCCACTTCACACCACACAGAGCCTCTCTGGAAACACAAGTCTCCAAGCTGATGTAAAACAATCCAATAACAGGCAGCACCTCTCAGAATAAAACAATAGCTCACTTCATGCTGCTGCTGTAAAATCGCTCAGCCCATTACATGCACACATTTGTAACTAAATTGTAAATTTGCCCTTTGGGTAATGGCACATTGCTTTCTCCATTTGAGAACTTTGGAATTATACTAATGGTGGTGTTTGTGTGTGTGTGTGCTCGTGTTTCCTCACTTATTTTCACATTTTGTTCTTGGTCTTAGTTCCTGTTCGTACGAGGAATGCGTCTTTTTTTAAGTGTTCATATTTTTTCCCAGGGGTAGCCAAATTGAACATCTCATTAGGTCAAAGGTGATTTGAATAGAAGAAG
>JBBPBX010047780.1:13340-26013 GCA_038048925.1 Garcialebias charrua | reverse complement strand
GGTGAGCCCGGAAAAACGTCGAGATCAGGCTGGGGTCCAAGATGAAGGACCTCGGAATCCACGAGCGTTCCTCAGGGCCGTAACCCTCCCAGTCGACCAAATACTGAAACCCCCGTCCCCGGCGCCGTACGTCCAGGATACGGCGGACCGTGAAGGCAGGATGGTTGTCGATGAGACGGGGGGGCGGAGGGAGGTCGGCAGGAGGGCACAACGGGCTCTCTGCGACAGGCTTGAGTTGAGACACGTGAAAGGTGGGATGAACACGCATAGAAGCGGGTAACTGGAGTCTGACAGCCGTGGGGCTGATAAGACGCGTGACAGGAAAAGGGCCGATGAAGCGGGGAGCCAACTTCCGTGGGGTGTCCTTGAGCTGAATGTGCTGGGTCGACAACCATACCTTCTGGCCAACCTTGTAAGAGGGAGCAGAAGAGCGATGGCGGTCTGCGATCTCCTTATTCTTAGCAGCCGTGCGTAGCAGAGCGAGCTTAGTTTGGCGCCAGACCCGACGACATCTCCTGAAATGATGTTGCACGGAAGGAACTGCAATATCAGTCTCCTGGCTAGGGAACAAAGGTGGAGCATAACCCAGAGAGGCTTCAAATGGAGACAAACCAGTGGCAGAAGAAGTGTGGGTGTTGTGGGCATACTCCACCCATATGAGATGCTGACTCCAAGAGGACGGATTGTCCTCCACCACACACCTGAGAGCAGCCTCCAATTCCTGGTTGGCCCGTTCAGCCTGACCATTAGACTGAGGGTGGTATCCAGAAGTCAAGCTGACAGAGGCCCCCAAGGAATTACAAAAGCCTTTCCATACCTGGGAAATGAATTGGGGTCCCCTGTCAGAAACTATGTCCGATGGGATGCCGTGAACCCTGAAAACTTGTTGAACCAACAGCTGGGCCGTCTCCAAGGCTGAAGGAAGCTGGGGTAGTGGAACGAAATGAGCTGCCTTGGAGAATCTGTCAATGACAGTGAGAATAACAGTATGTCCATCAGAAGGGGGCAAACCAGTGACAAAGTCGAGGGATATATGAGACCAAGGACGGCTAGGGGTAGGAAGCGGCTGTAGCTTCCCAGCTGGGGGCTGGTTACCAGTTTTACTCCTGGCACACGTAGGGCAAGCAGAGATGTAGTCCTTTATGTCGACATTCATGGAAGGCCACCAGAAGTGCCTCTTCGTAAGAGCCAACATGCGTGCCACTCCTGGATGGCATGAAAACTTGTGAGTGTGGAGCCAGTGGAGTACCTTAGCCTTGACACTGGAGGGTACAAACATAGTGCCGGCAGGGCCTGTCCCCGGGTCAGGTTCGGTCTTCTGAGCCTCAAGAATGTCTTTGTCGATGGACCAGGTCAAGGAACCGACCACACAAGATGAGGGTAGGATGTTTGGTTCAAGGCCCGTCTCCTCTGGTGGTGCAAATTGTCGGGACAGGGCATCAGGTTTCACGTTCTTGGAGCCAGGTCTGAAAGTCAACACAAAATTAAACCTCGTAAAGAACAGTGACCACCTAGCCTGTCTGGGGTTCAATCTCCTGGCCTCTCGGAGATAGGTGAGGTTCTTGTGGTCGGTCCAGATGAGAAATGGTACGTCAGTGCCCTCTAGCCAGTGTCGCCATTCCTCTAAAGCCAACTTGACTGCGAGAAGCTCGCGGTTGCCAACATCATAGTTCTGTTCTGCAGAAGAAAGGCGTCGAGAAAAGAACGCACAGGGATGGACTTTGTTGTCCATAGGTGATCTTTGAGATAAGACAGCTCCCACACCAGTGTCTGAGGCATCAACCTCCAGAATAAATTGTCTCTTAGGGTCAGGGTGGCAAAGAATAGGAGCAGATGAAAAAAGTCTTTTAAGCTCACCAAAAGCCTCTTCTGCCCCCTGAGTCCACTTAAAAGTCCGCAGAGTGGAAGTCAGCTGGGTAAGAGGGGCAGCGATCCTGCTGTAGTTCTTGATGAACCTACGGTAAAAATTAGCAAAACCCAGAAATCTCTGCAGCTGCTTACGTGTCTCCGGTGTTGGCCATTCCACCACTGCCTTAATCTTGTCGGGATCCGTGCGATACTGTCCTCCTTCAAAAATAAAACCCAAAAAGGAGACTGATTGAACATGAAAGTCACATTTCTCAGCTTTTACATAAAGCTGATTCTCATATAATCGTTGAAGAACGGTCCTGACATGGTGAATGTGTTGCTCTTCATCTTGGGAGTAGATCAGTATGTCATCTAGGTACACAAACACAAAAATATTCAAGAAATCTCTTAAAATGTCATTGACCAATGTCTGGAATACTGCTGGGGCATTGGAGAGACCAAAAGGCATAACTAGGTATTCAAAGTGGCCCAGGGGAGTCTTGAAAGCCGTCTTCCATTCATCACCTTCCTTAATTCGAACGAGGTGGTAGGCGTTACGGAGATCCAATTTTGAGAATACTTTGGCTGAGTGTAATTGTTCGTGGATAGAGTCTATCAGTGGTAATGGATATTTGTTCTTGACAGTAATTTCATTTAATCCCCTATAATCTATGCAAGGGCGTAGAGTCTTGTCTTTTTTAGCCACGAAGAAAAACCCTGCCCCAACAGGAGAAGTAGAGGGGCGAATTATACCAGAGTTTAAGGATTCAGAAATATACTCTTTCATAGAGTCATACTCTGGACCAGATAATTTGTAAAGGCGGCTGGAAGGAAGAGGGGCCCCTGGCAATAAATCAATTGAACAGTCATAAGGACGGTGTGCAGGTAATGACAGAGCTTTTTGTTTACTAAAAACAGGAGCGAGGTCATGGTAAACAGCAGGGATTTTAGACAGATCGACAGGATCGGAAATTTCAGAGTGACTAATAGTGGAGGGGACGGCAGTTCTTAGACAGTTCATTAAGCAGTGTGGACTCCATTGTTCAATTCTTTTAAATCTCCAATTTATTACAGGATTGTGTTCGTTGAGCCAAGGAAAACCCAGGACAAGTTGTGCAACAGGTGATTCAAATACAAAAAATTCACTGTGCTCATGGTGATTTCCAGAGATCATAAGATGTATAGGTAATGTTTTCATATGAACAGAAGCAAACCTTTGACCTGTTAAACCAGACATTGTTAGTGGAGTAGGAAGAGATTGTGTTGGAATGGATAAAAGTTCAACCAAGTCTTGACTAATGAGATTCTGTTCAGCCCCAGAGTCTACTAAAGCATCAACCGTTTTATATTCCTGATCACAAATGATAGTAGTCTTGAGTTCCAGGCGAGAGTTAGGAGAGGAAGAAGAATTTCTCACTAGTATCTCTTGTTTGTTTTGGTTAGAGCAGTGAGACCCAGAGACAGTGGAACTCTGGGAAACGTAGTCCTCACTGGTAAAAATGGGTCGACGTCTTGACGTAGAAGAGAAACCGGAAGTAGATGCATTCTGGGAGTCGTAGTCTCTCTCCCACTCTCGTTCTTGTAGCTGATTATCGATCCGTGTAGCCAAACGAATTAATTCATCTAAACTTTGTGGTTCTTTTTGTGATGCCAAACGGTCTCTTATGGAGTTGGAAAGTGAGTGTAGGAAGGTACCTCTGAGTGCGACCTCATCCCATCCGGTTCGGGCGGCTGTGATTCTGAACTCCAGTGCATGAGCCGTAACTGAGAGTCTGCCTTGACGAAGGGTGAGTAGACGTTTTACGGCTTCTGCTTGTTGGAGGGGTTGATCAAATACACAAATAAACTCTTCAAGAAAAGAGGAGAAAGTTAAGGTACTGACAGGATGAGAGGATAAATGAGCTTGAGTCCAACGTAATGCGTCCCCCTTTAGCTGGGTGATAAAAAAGGCTAGCTTAGCAGCATCAGAAGCATAAAGGCTAGGTGCCTGCTGAAATGTTAGTTCACACTGAAGTATGAAGCCTCCACATAGTTCAGGCTTTCCACAAAAAAATTCAGCTGGTTTCAAAACTTGTTCTATTTTGGGAGGATTATTAGTGGGAAAACTAACCTCTGGTGTGGATGTAGCAGCAGGTGGCAGGAGTTGAGTCATCTCCTGTTTGACTGAGGATAACATGCTGCCCAGTTCCTGTAGATCAGAGCTGTTAGTCCGTTGTAGTTTTAGCAGACGCTTAAGTGTAGCATCGTTCTTATCAACTCTAAGTAACACAGTCTGGAGAGTAAGTTGGTTCTGTTCAGACCCTGAGTCTTTCTGAGGTACTTGTTTTGGCTGGGACATTCTTGTTACGGTTGCGGGTGTACCCAGAATGAAAGACCAGAATCGAACAGAAACCAGAACTCAGAGAATAATTTACAGTGTTTATTTACAGTCAGTGAATAAAGAATGACATCCATGAGGGGGGCAGGAACACCTGAGGAGAGGAGGGGATGTTTAATGGACTGTTGTTGAATGAATAGTTGTTGTACTGAAGTAATCCTTACGATGAGAAGTCTTAAACAGAGTGCTGATGTGGTGATCCAATTCTCCAGTAATCCAAGGTAGGACCAAGCATTTGAAAAGGCAAGTGGTGGAAGGCAGGCAGCAGCTTATTGAGAGGCAGGAGGAGTTGAAGCTCATGTGGAACTCAGGCAGGGCAGGAACACGGTGAATCCAAGAACTCTGAAGAGACGCAGAGAAAAACACAATCTTAGAATCAACTAATATCAATAAAACTGGCTAGAACACTACTACCATTAGTAGGCAATGTCCCAGCGCCTGTAGAGTGGTTCCTGGGTCTTCTTATACTCCTCCTGGGTGTTGGTTGATTAGAAGCAGCTGCTGCCAATTAGGAGTGTGAAGGAGAGAGGGAGGCAGGGTGTAGAGCAGGACTCCTACAAGGTTGGATCCAAAAATGGCACGAGGAGCACAAAATAACTAAGAACTTTATTTAAACAAAAAACTAAAAGTCACCTTGTTATTAAATTTACAGAACTGAGGGTGGGCATATGGTGGCACGAGAAGGCGGTGAAAAACATGGACATGGCAAGCAAAAAAATGTAATACTCGAGTGAAGCAGAAGACTAAATAATCTGGGTCTATGGGAAATGGCTGCAGCTGAAACTCATTCATAGTTTTCAGTCACATAACCGACTCGCTGGAATAATAGAACTTACCAAGCTCCGCCCAGAAACGCCCCCTATACCCCCACATGGCTGCATGTCTCACAAACAAAGCTTCTCGGAGCTTAGTTTCAATGGAAACATGGCGTCGACTGACTCTCTGCAGGGTATTTCTGAGTCGATTAGTGTATCATTTCTGCCGGATTTCAACAAAATATCAGCCACGACAATGGACAGGGGAACCAACAAGTTCATGTCATCTGTTTTGGACGACATCAAGTTGTTTGAGCCATGCGATGCCTCCAACATTGTGCGTGTCACAGCGTAATGCTATTGGTCGATGAGGAAAACAGCAGATCCTCACACCCTCAGCATTAATATAGCTGTGGACAGGATCACTGATGCCTATTGTTCTTGCAAGGCTGGGTAAGTCGGGCATTCATGGTTTTGAGGGTTACTTTTGAAATCAGTGATTTCTGTTGTTGGCAAATGTTTGAGTGTGCCTAGTCCTGATACATTGTACTCGGTGCTAGCGTGGCTAACACGATTACAGTTTAGTGAAAAGCCTTTTCAGGTAGAATGAACTCTTTAATGTATGTTAGATACGGTACACATTGCATATTGATCTCTTCAGCTAACGTAAGACTGTGTAACAGACAGGCTTCAAGGTGTAGAAGTTGTATTGGTATCGTAAATGCGGTCGTGCACAAGCTTTGACGCAAGCAAGGCATTCAGTTTCATATTTAGGAAAACTGAATTTTCCATCCACAAATACGATCAGGGTACCTGACATCTCCTGTACAGATACCCCACTGACAGTGGAGGACCATTTTTCCAGCCCTGACGCAAAACCTTTCTGCCCTTATGTTAGCTCACAATGTGAATTAGCACTACTGTAGCTTTTGTTTGTGAGACGGTCATGCCCCTGGTAGCTGTGCTGTGACGTGAAATGGGCATTAGCCAATGAAACGCGGCCCTGTGGGCGGAGCTTGGTAAGGTCCATGGGCTCTGTTATAACAGCCAAAGGTGAATAGTCTGCACAGCCAAAAGTTTTTTTGTTACTACTGTCTCCGGTCAAGATTACTTTGATCACCTATGCATGTAAGAGAACAAAGACGAGATAAAAATATGAACATAATTATAGTCAAAGCAAAGGTAAGTACTACATAGTTAACGTAAACGAACTATGACATGTAAATCATGTCAATTAAATGAAACACCACTCGCAGCCTGCCAGAATACCAAACTGATTTGTCTGAATAAGATGCAAATATAGACACATCACAGGTTCTTTCACGTGTTAAAGTTGAAGAAATAAAAACTAAAAAGTAGTTAGTGCAAGGCACATGATGTTAGGTGTTTAACACATCACACGTTCCACAGGAGGAAAAAAAATACTTAAATAGAATTCTACTAAAATACTGCCACAAATCTTTACCCTAAAATTGAAGATTTGAACCAAAAATTGAAAATAAAGAAAAGAAATTTGAAAATGAAGACTTTTAATTATGGCTAGCTTGTGCAGAAGTGCTTTGCCTCTTTTTCCCTCTCCCAGTAGGGCAGCACGGTGGCACAACTGGTAGAGCTGCTGCCTCTCAGCGAGAAGGTTGCTGGTTCAAATCCCGGTCTGGGGCCTTTCTGGGTGGAGTTTGCATGTTCTCCCCGTGCATGCGTGGGTTTTCTCCGGGTACTCCGGTTTCCTCCCACAGACCAAAAAACATTCATGTTAGGCTGNGTTTGCATGTTCTCCCCGTGCATGCGTGGGTTTCCTCCGGGTACTCCGGTTTCCTCCCACAGACCAAAAAACATGCTTGTTAGGCTGATTGGTGACTCTAAATTGACCCTAGGTGTGAGTGTGAGAGTGGATGGTTGTTTGGTGTGAGTGAGACAGGTCCCTCTTGTAAATGAGTCCCCGTGACTCAACGAGGCTAGCCTGTATAAATAAAGGTTGAATGAATGAATGAATGAAAAAGTAGCTCTGACTCACTGAAAACCAGGTCGACCTGGAAGAGTACTGGGGAAATGGACTTGTGGCACAGGGAAACTCAGAGAGACAAAACGCAAAGAATAAACTAAAATGAATAGCACCAACAAAAACACAGAAAAATACTGAAAATAAAATAACTAACACGTTTAACCTTCCCTCTTATCAAAATGTTCAACTCTTAAGAATTCACTTTGTGCTGCTACTGTTTTGTATTGTTGCATGAACACTGAGCAAATACATCTGAAAATGTCTGCGTTAACTGGATAAATTTAAACTTTGGGTAAATTTAAACATGTTTGACTAAACTACAAATCACATTTTATATTGACCTACAGTATTTATGGTGTTCGCCTACAGAAAAGTCCAGAATGGCAAAAGTCCTGATTGACGCACCCAAGAACTTTTCTGATGCCGTGCCCTCGAGTCAAAGTCCATGGTTGTGATAAACATCAGTCAAACATGATAAAATGTTAGGCAAGTTGGTATAAAGCTAAGCGTGGGTGGAGGTCTGCTCTGCCACAGAGTGCAATGGATCGAACTTCAGGGATTGATTTTTCAGCTGCTGGAGACGCATCACAATACTCTGTAACTTTCCCATGGCAGTGTGAGGAGCATTAAGCAAATCAAACTAATTGTGATGTTCTAATAAGAAACTTTTTTTTTATATTTTCTCACCTTTTCTTCTACAGCTCCTACTGCACAGCATTTAAATGAAATACTGTACTATCAACGGATTCAAAAAACAAGAAGCTCCTATTTATTTTAAGTGAGTATGTATCAAAGTAATGGAATTTGTTAGACATGTCTGCAGGCACTTATATAGTCCATTCATCTCAGACTTTTATTAAACTTAATTTTTCTGACCTCGGGTCCAGGATTATTATTATTATTTTTTTTCCTTTTATAGATGGCCTCTCTTCTCACCTTACAGCCAGGGACGTGCAGAGGGGCTAGGGGAGCTTGAGCACCTGCCCCTTTTGCTCCTTGCCCCCAAGTGCCCTTTTGGTCCCCCCCCAAAAAAATTATTATTATTTTTTTTAATTTCCTATTCTAAGCCCTCCTCTGACACATAATAACATGTACTAAAATTATTTATTTTATTATTATGATTTTTGTATTTTGCCAAAAAAAATGGGGCCCCGATCGAAAGGTTGGAGGTTCGAATCCCGCATCCGCCCACCATGTGTTGTTGTGTCCCTGGGCAAGACACTTAACCCCGAGTTGCTTCCGGTAGGGCTGGATGGCGCCTTGCAAGGCAGGCTACCACTACCCGTGTATGAATGTGTGAATGAATGGGTGGATGGCTGGTATTGTAAAGCGCTTTGGGGCTCCTCACAGGGGGCTGGAAAGCGCTATATAAATAAGCTCCATTTACCATTTACCATAATAAGCCCTCCGGTCACGTACCAACACTACATTCCCCACAATGCAACAGTAGTAGTAGGGATGAGGCCAATCCAATCCGGAGTCGTGTCTCATGAACCCAGAGTAATAATGCTGCGCATAGTCATCAAGACCTGCCTCACATTCAGGAAATCCCTTTCAGTTTACAGCCAGCTACAGCGTGTAGATTGAGTGAGTAGCACTTTAGCTAACAGCTAACCAACTTTTCATCGTAACATGTGTGCAAGTATTTTACACTAAACACAGCAAGACAGCAACGTGCAATGTCTGTAGAGCCATAGCGCCACATTAAACCGCGGTCAAGTTAGTTTTACATTGGACATTATGCTCCGGGGCTTCAGCGGGACGCCACTCTCGCTGAACCGAAACAGGGAGACCGACCGCGGCCAGCTGCGTCCAGTCCGACCCGCTGTCTGACCGTCTCATAGGAGGGACAGGCTGAGAGCGGCTGAACGAAATCAGAACGCCCGCCCCGGATTGAAAATTAAAAACACACTGCTGAAGCCATGGAGCTCGAATGTTCACCGAGAAGTTGCTAAACTTCATCATAATTAATGACCAACAGCTATCAGCTGTAGAAAATGAAGGATTTTGCAGCTTGCAGCCAACAATCATAAAAAAGCATATTAATTAAAAATCACAAGAAATCTGTGTTTAAAAAAAACATAAACACCTACATTATAAAACAATGTAAAATACTAAAATCAGGAACGTCTGTGTTGATTTATGCCAAGAACTTAGCAGATGTAAAGCTATTTAATATTTTATTTAATCCATTTATTCATTCATTAAAAAGAAGTAGTAAGACAAGAGTACATGTGTGTGAAAGAGAGGGAGGCCAGTGGAACAGTGAGGCTACAAGGAGCAGAGCAGATCACAAAGGTGCAGGACTTCAAGTACTTGGGGTCCACTGTCCAGGAAAATGGGAAATGTGGTAAAGAAGTGAAAAAGAGAGTCCAGGCAGGATGGAGTGGATGGAGAAAAGTTTCAGGAGTGATTTGTGACAAAAAGGTGTCAGCAAAGGTCAAAGGAAAAGTTTACAAGACAGTGGTGAGACCAGCTATGTTGTATGGTCTGGAGACAGAGACATGGACAAAAAGACAGGAGAAAGAACTGGAAGTAGCAGAAATGAAGATGTTGAGGTTCTCCTTAGGAGTGACAAGGATGGATAAGATCAGGAATGAGATCATCAGAGGTACAGCACATGTTGAACAACTGGGAGATAAAGTTAGGGAGGCCAGACTGAGATGGTTTGGACATGTCCAGAGGAGGGACAGTGGGTATATTGGTAGAAGGATGTTAGAAATGCAGCTGCCAGGAAAAAGACAAAGAGGCAGGCCAAAGAGGAGATACATATGGATGCAGTTGGAGAGGACATGATGGTAGTTGGAGTGAGGACAGAGGATGCAGAAGACAGAGTGAGGTGGAGGAGGATGACTCGCTGTGGCGACCCCTGAAAAGGGAAAATCCAAAAGAAGAAGAAGAAGATTAATTCATTTAAAAGAGATTAAATAAAACAAATTAATCAAAAAGAAAACGCTGAATGAAAAGAGTCCAGAAAGAAGAAAAACAAATCTTATATCACCCCCTTATAATAAACATTGAATTAGTCCATCCTTTGGCTTGTAGCAAATTTGATTTTTTTGGCCCTCCATGTATTTGACTTTGACACCCCTGGCTTATGCAATAAGGAGCACATCGCCCGTCCAAAACCTATCAGCTCTCCATAATGGATATATGTCCGATCTTCTAACTTCCTTTGATGCATAATGTACATTGCATTTATTCTATAGCATTAGGTAAATGCATCTTGAAGGAGAATAGCACTTAAATAAAAGTCCAACAAGAATATTCATTTAGAATTAAAAATAACTCACCCTGAACTACCATAATAGATATAATGTATGTAATAACCAATCAAGTTGCTCCTGTCCAATAAAAGCATACAAATGAAGGGGAAAAAACTCTATCCAGACTTTAAGTAAGTTTAGGGTCTGGTTCGCAGAGTATGGAGTTAAATTTGTTTCACAATTATTCAATGGAAAAAAAACTAACCTCAGTTAAGTAAAATAAAATTGTAATCAAAACTTTTGGAATTGTAACAATTTCTTTTTATTTTTTTTATTTTTATTAAATAACAAATTTTTCTCTCGTGAACTTAAAAAGTTATTTGCAAAACATAAGCCTTTATTTGCACACATCAGAAATCTTTTTTTTTTATTTTAGGCTCTGCCCACGACGTCTTGTGAGAATCGCAAGCAAAACTTTGAATGACAAACAAAAACTAAGAATTACAAGCAAAGATTTCTGACATGCACAAACAATTTTTTTCACTTCATGAGTCAAAAATATGTGATTTTAATTTAAAAAAGTTTTTTAAGCAAAACTTTTATTTGTTTAAAAAAATTACAATTCAAAATGTCTTGATCACAATTTTATTTTATGTAATTGAGGTTAGTTTTTTTTTATAAAATAATTGTGAAACAAATTGAACTCCATAGAAGAGGTCCCATTTTCATAATTTTTTAGATTACAGTAGTACACTAAAAAGTTGCACTGTGCCCTTGTTTTTCAATTTTGTAATTTATCATTGTTTATTAAACTCTGAAAGCTATGTGACTTTGTTAATATTCTGTCCTAAAATGCGGTTAGATGCGCCCCCTTTTTTTTGAGCACCTGCCCCTTTAGTGGGCTCTGCACGTCCCTGCATACAGCCATCCTTTCATACCGATATGATTTTTTTAAGAGAGAGAAAGCAAAGATAGAAAGTAAGACAACAAAACACAAACAACAATTATCCACAAAAAGAGCACAAGGCAAACACACCCAACCTCTGTCCGCAATCCTGCAAAGTACATGACAGAACACAGCAACACATACATGCATAAAGACTAATAATATTCATGACCTTGCAGTAGATTTCCATAAACATACCCATACCTACAAATATATATACAGTATACATACATATACATTCATATCACATATCCATCTACATATCTGCATATGATATCTACATATACATCCCTGCATCCATTTGTGTGTGGTTGTGAGCATGCATAAGTGAATAAGGTTCCTCCAATAGAACATTCAGTAGCGACCGTGAAGCATCAGAGATCCGCCCCCCCAAGGCCCGAGGCAGACGAAGGGGCGATCAAAGCCCAAGACCCCAAGAAGGACCCCGAGCCCAGAGTCCCCAGGGCCACCCGAACAGGACGAGCCACTCACCCACTCCCCAGATCCGACCAAGGGGGAGAACCGGACGAGCTCCACCAGCGACTACACACAATGACCCCCGGGGGGCCAACAGCGACAAACTCACAGGCCCCCGCCGGAGCCCGTTGCAAGAGCCCGCTGCACTGACGTAGCCCCAGGCCCGGGCACCGAGGCCCGGGCACCGGGGACGCCCACCCCTCAGGCCCAGACCCGATAGGACCAGAGGACCCGAGCCCCACCGGGCAAGTCACCAGGCTGGGTCCAGGATTATTGTTAACTGAACAGACATCTCCAATGAAGTTGCACGATGACTCAACATCCTTCCAACATCCACTCATGAAACTGACTGACATACTAAAAACCAGCCAGTGTTGAGAATAATATGTCATTTTAGTTGCGTTCTTCCTTCCCTCAAAAGCTCTGTGGTTGTCAGCATTTAATTAAAAAAAAATAATATTTATTCCATGTTCATCATTTTTAGATCATTGATTTAGATCTTAGAATTTCACAGTTCATCAAATTCATTTTCTTATTTCACAATTTTCAGGGGAGACACGTGGGCACAGACTTTGATGTAGGAGGTTAAATTTCATGATAGAGTATTCTTTTTGCTTAAACTTACAGATAAACAGCCATCCAGAATAGTGGATAATAACTTACCTACCTTTGTATTCCTGTAACAGTAAACAGATTTTATAGCAAATGTAAAGTGAACCCAGTGAACTATTCATGCATTCATTCATTCCTTTTTTCTTATTTTTCCGTGCAGTCTTGTGGGGCAGCTGGTGCCTGTTCCCAGCAGTCTTTAGACTAGAGTTGAAGTATAACCTGGACAGGTTACCAGTCCATCATAGGACTGCTAGTGTACCAGATTATATAAATAATCTGCATTGACTGCAGCTCAAGACATGACCTCTCTCTGTTTAAAAATAATGTGTTCATGGCATTTTAATGTCCATTGATTAATTCTACAGCAAACCTAATGGAACAGGAATTATGCATGCTTATGGAAGCTACAGTTCCCAAAATACATTATTATGCACTGTGGGCACTTGCATA
>JBBPBX010047780.1:0-12570 GCA_038048925.1 Garcialebias charrua | reverse complement strand
AGAGTCCCCAGGGCCACCCGAACAGGACGAGCCACTCACCAACTCCCCAGATCCGACCAAGGGGGAGAACCGGACGAGCTCCACCAGCGACTACACACAATGGCCCCCGGGGGGCCAACAGCGACAAACTCACAGGCCCCCGCCGGAGCCCGTTGCAAGAGCCCGCTGCACTGACGTAGCCCCAGGCCCGGGCACCGAGGCCCGGGCACCGGGGACGCCCACCCCTCAGGCCCAGACCCGATAGGACCAGAGGACCCGAGCCCCACCGGGCAAGTCACCAGGCTGGGTCCAGGATTATTGTTAACTGAACAGACATCTCCAATGAAGTTGCACGATGACTCAACATCCTTCCAACATCCACTCATGAAACTGACTGACATACTAAAAACCAGCCAGTGTTGAGAATAATATGTCATTTTAGTTGCGTTCTTCCTTCCCTCAAAAGCTCTGTGGTTGTCAGCATTTAATTAAAAAAAAATAATATTTATTCCATGTTCATCATTTTTAGATCATTGATTTAGATCTTAGAATTTCACAGTTCATCAAATTCATTTTCTTATTTCACAATTTTCAGGGGAGACACGTGGGCACAGACTTTGATGTTTGCAAGAGCCCGCTGCACTGACGTAGCCCCAGGCCCGGGCACCGAGGCCCGGGCACCGGGGACGCCCACCCCTCAGGCCCAGACCCGATAGGACCAGAGGACCCGAGCCCCACCGGGCAAGTCACCAGGCTGGGTCCAGGATTATTGTTAACTGAACAGACATCTCCAATGAAGTTGCACGATGACTCAACATCCTTCCAACATCCACTCATGAAACTGACTGACATACTAAAAACCAGCCAGTGTTGAGAATAATATGTCATTTTAGTTGCGTTCTTCCTTCCCTCAAAAGCTCTGTGGTTGTCAGCATTTAATTAAAAAAAAATAATATTTATTCCATGTTCATCATTTTTAGATCATTGATTTAGATCTTAGAATTTCACAGTTCATCAAATTCATTTTCTTATTTCACAATTTTCAGGGGAGACACGTGGGCACAGACTTTGATGTAGGAGGTTAAATTTCATGATAGAGTATTCTTTTTGCTTAAACTTACAGATAAACAGCCATCCAGAATAGTGGATAATAACTTACCTACCTTTGTATTCCTGTAACAGTAAACAGATTTTATAGCAAATGTAAAGTGAACCCAGTGAACTATTCATGCATTCATTCATTCCTTTTTTCTTATTTTTCCGTGCAGTCTTGTGGGGCAGCTGGTGCCTGTTCCCAGCAGTCTTTAGACTAGAGTTGAAGTATAACCTGGACAGGTTACCAGTCCATCATAGGACTGCTAGTGTACCAGATTATATAAATAATCTGCATTGACTGCAGCTCAAGACATGACCTCTCTCTGTTTAAAAATAATGTGTTCATGGCATTTTAATGTCCATTGATTAATTCTACAGCAAACCTAATGGAACAGGAATTATGCATGCTTATGGAAGCTACAGTTCCCAAAATACATTATTATGCACTGTGGGCACTTGCATAATCGGAAACTTTACATATGATCATACAGAATCCTACACTGGTTTTAGTGAAAAAATAATTGTGCAGTGATGCATGGCAACAATATGCAATAACTTGTGGCCACAAGGTTTTAACACATGAAAACTGGATGATTACGTTGTGCAATCAAAAGTACCATGACAACACTGTGTTTGTGTGTTTTAGAACACATTAAACATATTTTATTTTCTTATATGTTGTTTAACCTTGAGATGAATTGCTTTATTTAACAATGTGTGAAATATGGGATCAATGATAAATAAACAGGAAGCTTCTATTGCACTTATTATTCATCTGTCTGCAGCCAAGACCCCACAGCTTCTGTTTGATGTGTTGTGAGGATGTCTACATATAGTTTGCATTTCAACCAGCCCATCAAGGCACATTTTAGGGCATATCTGTCTTTTGTTTTATTCATTTAAACAATAAACTTATATCAAGAGGCACAAAATAATGTTGAAGCCATGCATTACATTTTAAACAATTTGTCGTGTGTGTGTGTGTGTGTGTGTGTGTGTGTGTGTGTGTGTGTGTGTGTGTGTGTGTGTGGGGGGGGGGGTTCAAAATATTTGTATAAGTTAAGAGTCTAACTTCAGCGGTTTTTGTTAAAAGGATAGTAAACTCTGCTAATAAAAGATACTTTTTTTACATTTTACATTTTCTCACCTTTTTTTCTACAGCTCCTACTGCACAGCATTTGATAGGAGCCAAGATGGTGTAGTGGCAGAGCTTTCGACTTGGGACCCGAAGGACGCGGGTTCGCGCCCCGGCCACTACACACCTTGGGGTGTCTATGAGTGCACACCTAATTCTCCAGCTCCCCGGGCGCTTTCTGGCTGCTCACTGCACCACCTGGTGGTGGTTGGGTTAAATGCAGAGACGAATTTCGTCTGTGTATGGGAAACACACACAGATGACAGACAAAGACATTATTATTATTATTATTATTAAATTAAATACTATCAATTGATTCAAAAAACAATTAAAAAATATTGTGTAAGTGTTTTTGTTGATTTAAAAAAGCCTTTGATACTGTTAATCATAGTATTCTCCTTAATAAATTACAAAAATACGGAATAAGAGGATTAGCCTTACAATGGCTATGTAGTTAATTAAAAATAGGAAACAATATGTTCAGTTGGATGAGGTGAAATCAAATCACTGTACTGTTACATGTGGTGTTCCACAGGGATCAATACTCGGTCCGAAACTACGATCTGGTTAAAGTGTCTGGCGTCATCAAATGAGTTACTTTTTTTTGTTCTGGAAATACTATTGAACAATTAATGGATTTATTAATGAAGGAGTTTGTAAAGATCCAAAACTGGTTTAGACTCAACAAATTATCATTACATTTGGATAAAACATACTACATGATATTTAGCAATAAAAATAAATCAATTGACATTCCATTTTTTATCGATGACTCAGAAATACGCAGCGTCAATGAGGTAAAATTCTTGGGTGTTATTATTGATGATAATCTATCATGGAAACAACATATAAATTTAGTTAAAACAAAAATATCTAAATCAATTGCAGTATTTTACAGAGTTCGATATCTACTAAATGATAAATCTTTTTATCTGTCATATAATTCATTGATTGTGCCACATTTGATTTATTGTGCAAGTGTATGGGGAAAAGCATGCAATAGCAACACAATGCCTATTTTTATTATGCAAAAAAGGATTGTGAGAATTATAACAAGAACACATTATTGTCACCCTTCTGGTGTATTATTTTCTCAAACGTAGCTACTGAAATTCTATGATTTGGTCGATTACAACATTTTGTTACTTATGTTTAGAGCTCATAATATATACTACCGTCAAATATTCAAAGGTTTTTTGTGAAAAGAACAAGCTGCTACAATCTTAAGGGTAAAGATGTGTTTGTTAAACCACAGTTCAGAACAAGTTTGAAGGGAAGAACTACAGTAATACAAGGCGTAAGATTGTGGAATAATTTAATGCCAGTATTTAAGGAAGCTAAATCAATTTCTGTCTTTAAGAAAATTGTCAAAGTTGAATTGTTAAACAAATATAATTGAATGTAATTGAGTAATCCATATAATTGTTGGTTAAATGAGTTATTTACTTATTTTGTTATTAGAGAGCAATTAGTTTGTATTAGATAGATAAGGAGCAGATTTAATAAGATATTTTCTTCATCTGCTACCTTTTCATTTTACACCTTATATATTTTTTTCTTTTCATTTGCTTGTCGTTATCACATTTTGTATCACATTTTGTAAAATGAATAAACTTTTTTTATTACAGTATTATTATTATTTTTTACATTTTTTGGGCTCTAGTGGCCTTTATTGAAGAGGGAGAGGGCGAAACGGGTAGAGAGGGGAGAGACACTGCAGAAAGAAGCTTGTCGGGTCTGGGACGTGAACCCGCGACGCCTGCAGAGAGGCCCAGCCTCAGAACATGTGCCGCGCACTTTATCCCCTACACCATAGCGAATGAATAAACTTTTAAAATAAATAAATAAATAAATAAATAAATAATTGATGTAATTTTGATTGTGCCTCTTTAACTGTGAGGTGGCTGAGATGTAAAAAGCTGACCGGGTGTTGTATGAATATTTATTAAATGTTCAATTCACTTTATGGTGCCAAGTCACAACAGAAGTCCTCTCAGGACACTGAACTAAATTAGTAACATTATTTCTCCTGGCAAGGACCAATGCAGACATGTTCCTGTTTTTAGTTTCCTACATTCACCTTATAATCTAGTTGTTTTTGCTACTTTTTTGCCATCTTATCTTAATTTGTTGTATGCCTCTTTTATAATTGTCTATTGTTGTTGCTGTTGTCATCATTTGTTGAAACCAGGTCTCTCTTGTAAATGAGTCCGAGGCCCAATGGCATTAACCTGCCTAAATAAAGATTGAATTTATTATTTGTCTAAGGTAGGGTAGCCAGCAATGCGTTGAGTCTTCATTTTGTTGCAGTCTCCCATCCTGAGCAAGCACGAAAGCAACAGTGGAAAGGAAAAACTCCCTCATAACAGGAAGAAACCTCCAGCAGAACCAGGCTTAGGACAAGCGGCCGTCAGCTTCGACCGGCTGGGTTTGAGAGGACAGGAAGGAGAAATGGACACACAATGGCAGGTCCAAAATGGAGGCGAGCAGGTCCCTCTCTAGGTGGAAAGACAAAAACACACGTTAGGATAGAAATAATTACAAATGCAAACTATTCTTTTTTTAACTAATGAATTTAAGAAACAAGTCTTCTATTTTGTTATCAAGTAGTCTAGTCTAGCATCAAAAAGGAAAGACTTAAGCCTAATCTTAAAAGAAGACAATGTGTCAGCCTCATGGACAGAAACTGGAAGTTGGTTCCACAAGAGAGGAGCCTGAGAACTGGAAGATCTTCCTCCCATTCGGCTTTTTTAAACTCTAGGAACCACAAGTAAACCAGCAGTCTGAGAGCGAAGTGCTCTGATAGAAAAATATGGAACATTAATATCTGTAATATGAAATGGAGCTAAGTTGTTGGGGAAAAAATATATACTGTACAGGGTACAACATATATCCTCCTTAAAACACTAACAAAATGATTTATCAACAAACAAAAAACAAAGTCCAAATGTCTTTTACATGTAATTTGTCTAAAAACACCAAGAAAGGGAATATCGTTTAGATGATTGTTAGATATTTTAATTTTAGCCTGTTTTTTAATTATTATTATTATTATTATTATTATTATTATTATTATTATTATTATTATTATTATTATTATTATTATTATTATTATTATTTCCAACATAATTTCTTAACATGTTTTTTATTCACTGGTTATAGTACTGTAATATGTTCTTTAAGTGTGATGTTTCAAATGTGATTATGCTTATGTGCACACATATATCAAAAAAGGCGTTCAATACAGAAACAACTGGACTTTATTTGTAACAGAAGACGTTTCACTTCTCATCCAGTTGTTTCTGTATTGAACACCTTTTTTGATTTTATCATGTCCTGGATGACTGAGAATCTTCACCAGCATAGTGCACACATATAATTATAAAAGACTTGGCAGACAGGCTGTTTGAGATCAACATTAACAAAACAGCAGCCGTGTGGAGTCAGGTTGACCCTCAGTCAGGAAGCTCACCAGCAAACACACTCAGAAAAAAAAAGAAAACACTGAATAAAAATAACTTTACTGTTAACTTTTCTTGAGTCCAAAGATGATGTCAGGAGATTCGGGTGAATTTAGCATTTGTTTGTGTGTTTAAAGTCAGGCTAATTTCAATTAAAGGATTTTATGATTCAGGACCTTTAAATATTCAGTCATCTCATTTTCTTGAAACAACACTAAACACTGTTTCAGAAAAACAAAGTTGTGCCATTACAAAGTATGAAAACATTCACAGACATTGTAGCAGTCCTGTAGAATGTATGAAACAAAAACTGTGTTTCTGACTTGCTTTAAGTCCCAGTGACATTCGTTATGCACATATCCAGCCCCAAACTGCCCTGGGACAGCCCAGGGCTGAGAAACTGCACCTCACAACGTTGGTTTCCAGCACAGTGACATGTTTTGCTGCAGGGCACCGCACCAACAACTAGACTGCGAGATGCTAACGGTGTGTCGTTTACTTAAAGTCTGAAAAATATAAAGTGTGCTTGAAAAAAGTATTTTGTGAAAATGCATATTCACTATTGCAGGAACCTAGGATAAGATTTGCAAAATAGAGCATGTAATGTAAATAGGCTATAATGCGTATTTGCCAAAACTTAACAAGTGTTGTTTGTATTCATTAATAAATGTAGCCATTTCAAACGGCTCCACAACAGTTAGGTTACAATGAAGTTAAAATGTGTCCACTTATGATTAAACTGAAAAACCAAATCACAAGCAAACGTCACGTAAATCTGCTGCTTTTCTTTTACTAAAGTAAAACTGTGGCCACTGTGACTCGGGTACCCCCTCATCGACTTTCAAAACAGACCACTTTTATTAATTCATAGACCTTGCCATCGGCTGCACTCATAGCTGAACAGGTCTCCTGAGTCATACCTGTCACCACACTGTGCAGCAGTGTAATCTGGTCTGAATCTTGCACATCTTTAGCATCTGCTAGCTGCCCAAATATGGAAAAGAAGGTATCTGGAACTGAGTAACCCTTTGGCAAAAAGCCCTGATTATTAACCAAGTTGAACTGAATTCTTGACTTTCTCACAGCTTTCCTTCCTTTGCCCAACATTTAACTTCTATTGCTGTGCTTAAAATGTTGCTTGATTAGCTTTTTACATAATGACTTCTTGTTTTTCTCTTTTTCATGGCTCAGTTGGTCCGACAACTGCTTCACATTTCATTAACACTCTCTGCTCTTATAAACTAAGTTCCTCTGCAACTTCTACATAAGAAGATAACTGATATCACTTCAGTCTCAGTTGGGCCATTTGTCAAAACAACTTCTACACTTCTTTTCAACTGAGCAAACTAACTACTACCTACCGTACATTTTGCTGTATTAAGTCATGTCTTTTTGCATAAATTAGCATGCCTACAACTTATACAGCGAAATAAATTAAATAAATTACAAACTTGGTTTAGATTAAACAAGTTATCATTAAACTTAGACAAAACTAGTCACATGTTATTTAGTAATAAAAAACTGATAATTTTTTTTATCTCAATCGATGGTGTTGAGCTAAGTAGAGTGGATGAGATGAAGTTCTTGGGTGTAATTGTTGATGACAAAATGTCGTGGAAACAGCATATAAATTCTGTTAAAATTAAGTTATCTAAAGCTATTGCAGTGATGTATAAACTAAAGGACTTTTTGAATGATGGGGCTCTTTATTTGCTGTATAATTCAATTTTTGTTCCACATTTAATTTACTGTCTGGAGGTTTGGGGAAAAGCTTGTAAAACTATAACAAACTCTATTTTTATTTCACAGAAGAGCTGTGAGAATTGTTTCTAGAAAACCTTATTGCCATCCATCAAATATATTATTTAAACAACTGAAAGTACTGAAATTTTATGATTTGGTGGACTATAATATTTTGTTAGTAATATATAGGGCTCACAAGAATATGCTACCCTCAAATGTTCAAATGTGTTTCGTTAAGAGAGAAAGCTGTTACAGTCTAAAAAGAACTGAAATTTTTGTAAAGCCAAGGTATAGGACTAGTTTAAAGGGACGGTTTATTTCAATAAAGGGAGTGGAATTATGGAATGTTTTGGGAAATGGTGCTAAAGATATTAACTCTGTGATAAAATTTAAAAAAAAAATCAAATCTAAACTGTTAACAAAATACTAAAGCTCTAATTATGCGTCTAATGTAATAGTTATCGTTGATTGTGAAAATTACTCTTTTCATCTGTTATTTCTGTAAGATTATAGTTTGAATTGATTGTTTGAAATTTTTTGTTTTTGAAAAAAGGGGCAGACATAATAAGAATTCTTCTTCTTTCTGCCACCTTCCATTTTATGTATTCTTTCTTTCACATATTTATGAAATATGTACCCCTCCCTGGGCTGCCACCTTACCGTGGTGGAGGGGTTTGAGTGTCCCAATGATCCTAGGAGCTATGCTGTCAGGGGCTTTATGCCCCTAGTAGGGTCACCCAAGGCAGACAGGTCCTAGGTGAGGGACGAGACAAAGCGCAGCCCACAAGACCCCTTATGATGAGTAATATAAATGGAAACAATGTTCCCTCGCCCGGACGCGGGTCACCGGGGCCCCACTCTGGAGCCAGGCCCGGAGGAGGGGCACGTTGGCGAGCGCCTGGTGGCCGGGCTTTCACCCATGGAGCTCGGCCGGGCACAGCCCGAAGAGGAGACGTGGGTCCCCCTTCCCATAGGCTCACCACCTGTGGGAGGGGCCAAAGGGGTCGGGTGCATTGTGGAATGGGTGGTGGCCGAGGGCGGGGACCCTGGCGGTCTGATCCTCGGCTACAGAAGCTGGCCATTGGGACATGGAATGTCACCTCTCTGGTGGGGAAGGAGCCTGAGCTAGTGTGTGAGGTTGAGAGGTTCCGGCTAGAAATAGTCGGACTCACCTCAACGCATGGCTCTGGCTCTGGAACCAGTTTCCTTGAGAGGGGTTGGACACTCTTCCACTCTGGAGTTGCCCCTGGTGAGAGGCGCCGAGCAGGAGTGGGCATACTTGTTGCCCCCCATCTTGGTGCCTGTACGTTGGGGTTCACCCCGGTGAACGAGAGGGTAGCCTCCCTTCGCCTACGTGTGGGGGGACGGGCTCTGACTGTTGTTTGTGCCTATGCGCCGAACGGCAGCGCAGATTACCCACCCTTTTTGGAGTCCTTGGAGGGGGTATTGGAGGGTGCGCCTCCTGGGGACTCCCTTGTTCTGCTGGGGGACTTCAACGCTCACGTGGGCAATGACAGTGAGACCTGGAGGGGTGTGGTTGGGAGGAACGGCCCCCCTGATCTGAACCCGAGTGGTGTTCTGTTGTTGGACTTCTGTGCTCGTCATGGATTGTCCATAACGAACACCATGTTCAGGCATAAGGGTGTCCATATGTGCTCTTGGCACCAGGACACCCTAGGTCGTAGTTCAATGATCGACTTTGTTGTCGTCTCATCTGATCTGCGGCCGCATGTCCTGGACACTCGGGTGAAGAGAGGGGCGGAGCTGTCAACTGACCACTACCTGGTGGTGAGTTGGCTCCGATGGTGGGGGAGGATGCCGGTCAGACCTGGCAGACCCAAACGTATTGTGAGGGTCTGCTGGGAACGTCTGGCAGAGTCTCCCGTAAGACGGAGCTTTAACTCCCACCTCCGGGAGAGCTTTGAACACGTTCCGAGGGAGGCGGGGGACATTGAGCCCGAGTGGGCCATGTTTCGCGCCTCTATTGTCGAGGCAGCTTATCGGAGTTGTGGCCGCAAGGTTGTTGGTGCCTGTCGTGGTGGCAACCCTCGAACCCGGTGGTGGACACCGGCGGTGAGGGATGCTGTCAAGCTGAAGAAGGAGTCCTATTGGGCCTTTTTGGCCTGTGGGACCCCGGAAGCAGCAGATAGGTACCGGCAGTCCAAGCGGCATGCGGCTCGGGTGGTTGCTGAGGCAAAAACTCGGGCGTGGGAGGAGTTCGGAGAGGCCATGGAGAATGACTTCCGTACGGCTTCGAGGCGATTCTGGTCCACCATCCGGCGTCTCAGGGGGGGAAAGCGGTACGCGACCAACACCATTTATGGTGGGGATGGCGTGCTGTTGACCTCAACTCGGGATGTTGTGAGTCGGTGGGCGGAATACTTCGAAGACCTCCTCAATCCTACTGGCACGTCTTCCACTGAGGAAGCGGAGCCTGGGGACTTTGGGTCGGGCTCTCCAATCTCTGGTGCTGAGGTCACCGAGGTGGTTAAAAAGCTCCGCGGTGGCAAGGCTCCGGGGGTGGATGAGATTCGTCCTGAGTTCCTTAGGGCTCTGGATGTTGTGGGGTTGTGTTGGCTTACGCGACTCTGCAATATCGCGTGGACATCGGGGGCAGTTCCCTTGGATTGGCAGACTGGGGTGGTGGTTCCCCTATTCAAAAAGGGGGACCGTAGGGTGTGTTCCAACTATAGAGGGATCACACTCTTAAGCCTCCCTGGTAAGGTCTATTCAGGGGTTCTGGAGAGGAGGGTCCGTCGGATAGTCGAACCTCGGATTCAGGAGGAGCAGTGTGGTTTTCGTCCTGGTCGTGGAACACTAGACCAGCTCTACACCCTCAACAGGGTCCTGGAGGGTGCGTGGGAGTTTGCCCAACCAGTTTACATGTGCTTTGTAGACTTGGAAAAGGCATTCGACCGCGTCCCTCGGGGGGTTCTGTGGCGGGTACTCCGGGAGTATGGGGTACCAGGCCCATTGATATGGGCTGTTAGGTCCCTGTACGACCGGTGTCAGAGCTTGGTCCGCATTGCCGGCAGTAAGTCAGGCTCGTTTCCGGTGAGAGTTGGACTCCGCCAAGGTTGCCCTTTGTCACCGATTCTGTTTATAACTGTTTCTTCAATGGATAAGATTTTTTCCACGAAGCGGACCGTGTCAGGAGAAGCTGTCTGTCCCTCCGACACACACGCGGCTGGATACGTGCTGGACTCGTGGGGTCAGTGGCAGCCCATGTGTCTGTCCGTTCTGAGTGTCGAAGACGTGGAGGATTTGTGGATTATTGGATTATTGGTAGCAACTGCTCTGTTTTTTGGCGTAACCGGAGTTGTTTGTTATCGGAAGCTGAGGGAGGCTTCGGCGGCTATCAGAGCGCTGTCGGGACTGCCTGATCAGCAAAATTCTCTGAACCGGGTCGTGGGCTCCTCATCCCAGCTGCTGTATGAGCTCAATCGCACGATTGGTGCAGTGGTGGACCACCGTGCACCTGCTGTCCGTTTTGGGACTTGTTTGCAGCCACCCAGGATCGATCAAGGGACAGGTGGAAGCTCATGAAAGCGGGGCAGAGCAGAACCACATATTTGGATTTCTTTCGGCCATGAAACAGCACCCACAGACTTGGAGGCGGCAGTGGAAAAGAACACTGTGGTCTATTTGGATAACAAACGAAACATTATCTGGCTTCTGCACATGTCCTTGACAAGCGGGCTGTGGGAATCCATTCTCCTAGAGTGAGGAGTTGAAGAGCCCCCCCCCTCCCCCTCCCCAGAGATTTCTGTGAGGCTTCGGATAACACCCAGCTGCACACCTGCTGAACTTTGTGTTTGTCTGAAATTAATCATGGACACAATCTCCTTGCCTGCCGTATTTCCTTTGTTATTGTACCTAAATGTGCTCTGATATGGTTTTTACTGAATCACGCGGTGTCTTGAAGACAAAATGTGATTCATCTTTTTTTAATATCAATGCTGTGAATCCCAGTGTTTCTGCCTGTTTTTCCTGCTTTTGACCTTCATCTGGAGACAGATTGGGCCTGGCCGCGCTAAGAGCATATCAATGTGTTGAATAAACATGTCGTGTGTTGATAAAACATATCGTGTGTTGATAAAACATGTAATATGCTTTGTTTTGCTGCAGCTTTTGCACTCATTTCTCTTCTGGATGCCTGCAATACATACTTACGTTGTAATCGGTGGAAATTGATGCAATGTTAATAAAACTTCTTGATTCTTGATTCTTGATTCTTGATTCTTGATTCTTATGGAGAGAATTTCTAGGCGCAGCCAAGGTGTTGAGGGGATCCGTTTTGGTGGCCTTAGAATCGCTTCTCTGTTTTTTGCAGATGATGTGGTCCTATTGGCTTCATCAGCTCGTGATCTACAGCTTTCGCTGGAGCGGTTTGCAGCTGAATGTGATGCGGCCGGGATGAGGATCAGTTCCTCCAAATCCGAGGCCATGGTCTTGAGCCGGAAAAGGGTAGCGTGCCCTCTCCGGGTCGGGGAGGAGGTCCTTACCCAAGTGGAGGAGTTTAAGTATCTCGGGATCTTGTTCACGAATGAGGGAAAACTGGAGCGTGAGATCGATAGGCGGATAGGTGCAGCGTCCGCAGTGAAGCGGGCGCTGTACCGGTCTGTCGTGGTGAAGAGAGAGCTGAGTCAAAAGGCAAAGCTCTCAATTTACCGATCGATCTACGTTCCCACCCTCATCTATGGTCATGAGCTTTGGGTTATGACCGAAAGAACAAGATCTCGGATACAAGCGGCTGAAATGAGTTTTCTCCGCAGGGTGGCTGGACTCTCCCTTAGAGATAGGGTGAGAAGCTCAGTCATCCGGGAGGGACTCGGAGTAGAGCCGCTGCTTCTCCACATCGAGAGGAGCCAGTTGAGGTGGCTCGGGCATCTGGTTAGGATGCCTCCTGGACGCCTCCCTGGTGAGGTGTTCCGGGCATGTCCCACCGGGAGGAGACCCAGAGGAAGACCCAGGATACGCTGGAGGGACTATGTTTCTCGGCTGGCCTGGGAACGCCTTGGGATTCCCCCAGAGGAGCTGCTCCAAGTGGCTGGGGAGAGGGAAGTCTGGGCCTCCCTACTTAGGCTGCTACCCCCGCGACCCGACCCCGGATAAGCGGAAGAAAATGGATGGATGGATGGATATATGTATATATAT
>JBBPBX010047779.1:14737-26014 GCA_038048925.1 Garcialebias charrua | reverse complement strand
AGTTACACTGAATTCTGCAATGAAAAGAGGGGGTGTGGCAGAGGCTGACGTCAACCGTCAATTATTACAACAGTTCTGTCGTGGGTGCTGGGACGACAACTTAATCGCAGAGCTTCAATTGAAACAGAAAAAAGTAAAGCCACCTAACTTTGCTGAACTGTTGCTCCTTTTACGTACAGAAGAAGACCAGGAAGCAGCAAAAGCCCTGCGCATGAAACAGCACCTGGGGTCTACAAAGCAGAAAGCTACGACCCATTCTCAGTTTGCCCATAGTAATGGTGAAGAAAAGGGAACTTTAGCTGCCCTGACCAGCACCACGGAGAGACTGGCCCAACAGCTAGCTGACGTCCAGCAACAGCTAGCCTTACTGACTGCTCACCAGCCTAACACCTCTTATCACAAGACTCAGACTTTCAGGCAGCACCCTGGAAAACCTGATAAATTTTTGGCATCATCGCGCAGAACCACATCTCAGCCCAAACCAGGCTACTGCTTCAGATGTGGTGAAGATGGTCACATGAGACCACAGTGCCAGAACGAACCCAATCCAACCCTTGTTGCCAAGAAGAAAAAGCAACATGCCCAGAAGCAACAAACCACCTTTCGTCAAAATAATTTAAACTAAATCCGGTGCCTTTTGAGGGACAAACAGGCACCATGGATCAAATTTGTCCCAGGAATAGAAAAAAAGTCACTCGGTGTGCAGAACAGTTAATAGAAAAGAGAGTTCCAGACCAAATACCAAAGGGGCTCATTGGCTCAAAATGTTCTGCCATCCTGAACATTTCTGGATCCAACTGTAACTGTCTACTGGACACAGGCTCACAGGTGACCACCATTCCTGTTTCTTTTTATAACGACAACCTTTCTGACCAACCTGTGAAGCCATTGAACAACCTGCTTGAAGTGGAAGGGGCTGCAGGACAATATGTGCTGGGCTATGTTGAACTCCTGTTGACTTTCCCTAAAGACTTTTTAGGAACAGATTGAGGTTTCAACACTTGCTTTAGTTGTTCCAGATGTCCGTCCAGAGAGTACATCACCTGTGCTTATTGGAATGAACACATTGGAGATATTGTATGCTCAATACATTGACAGTGAGTTTTCCACCTTTCAGCCCCAAGCTTATGGCTATAAAGCAGTGATGAAACTTCTGGAACTGCGTCACAAGAAAAGCCAGATGGGAAGTGCAGAGGTTGTGCGACTAATGAGCCAAACTCCATTCCTCATCCCAGCAGGGAAAACAATGGTCCTGGAAGGTTCTGCCAAAATTGACACCCAGTCTAGAGTTAGATGGGCCATCATTGAACACCCGTCTATAGCTCTTCCTGGAGGACTATGTGTGCAGCGTTGCTTGATCACCCTTCCACATCACATGCCATGTAAAGTCCCTGTAGTCATCAAAAATGAATCAGAGCAAGACACCTGGATTCTACCCTTGTCTGTTATTGCTGACATTTGTGAAATATCTACCATCTTATCACAACAAGTGGTTGCCTCTACAGCAAAGCCTCATAAGAAAACTAGTTTGGAGTTCAATTTTGGTGATTCTCCTATTTCACCAGAATGGAAGGAGCGCATAACAACAACATTGAACAACATGCCTGAAGTATTTTCCCATCATGAAACGGACTTCGGCTGTACAAATAAAGTGAAACATCACATTAAGCTCAACGATGAGACACCATTCAAGCATCGAGCACGTCCTATCCATCCCCAAGATCTTGAAGCTGTTCGTAAACACCTACAGGACCTGCTTGAATCAGGGGTTATAAGAGAGTCTGAATCACCGTTCTCTTCTCCAATCGTGGTTGTCCGTAAGCCGAATGGTGATGTAAGGCTGTGTATTGATTATAGAAAGTTAAACCTACAAACAGTTAAGGATGCGTATGCACTTCCAAACTTGGAAGAATCCTTTTCGGCCTTAACTGGGTCCAAATGGTTTACAGTGTTGGATTTGAAATCTGGTTTTTACCAGATAGAGATGAACGAAGACGATAAGCCAAAAACTGCATTTGTCACACCTCTTGGTTTTTGGGAGTGGAATCGGATGCCACAGGGGGTAACCAATGCCCCGAGTACCTTTCAAAGATTGATGGAGAAGTGTATGGGAGACTTGCATCTTAATAAAGTACTTGTGTTCATTGACGACCTTATTGTCTTCTCCGACTCTCTTGAGGAACATGAGAGAAGGTTAATGCAAGTACTAACCAGACTAAAAGAGTTTGGTTTAAAGTTGTCCCCTGAAAAATGTAAGTTCTTCCAGACCAGTGTGCGGTATTTGGGCCATGTTGTGTCTGAAAAGGGGGTAGAAACTGACCCAGAGAAGATATCTGCATTAAAATCCTGGCCAGTTCCCCGAAACCTTAAAGAGCTAAGATCTTTTCTGGGATTTGCTGGTTACTATAGGCGGTTTATTAAGGACTATGCCACCCTTGTCAAACCGCTAAACCTCCTCACACGTGGCTATGCACCAGTTCGTCAGTCCACCAAGACTAAAAGTATTTTGGCTAAGTACCTTGATCCCAAACAGTCCTTTGGTGAAAGGTGGACCACTGATTGCCAAATTGCTTTTAATACAGTAATTGAGAAGTTGACCTCTGCTCCTATACTTGGATTTGCCAACCCTAAGTTACCTTATATTCTCCACACAGATGCAAGCACAATAGGGCTGGGAGCTGTGTTATACCAGGAGCAGGAAGGCAAGCTTAGAGTAATTGCCTATGCCAGCCGAGGCTTGTCTCAGAGTGAGTCAAGATATCCAGCCCATAAGCTTGAGTTTCTGGCCTTGAAATGGAGTGTGACAGAGAAGTTTCATGATTATCTGTATGGTGCCAGCTTCACTGTCATTACAGATAGCAATCCACTCACATATGTCCTGACATCAGCAAAGCTTGATGCCACCAGTCACCGATGGTTAGCCGCACTTTCTACATACTCATTCAATATGCAGTATCGTGCTGGAAGACAAAATTTAGATGCTGATGCCCTGTCAAGGCGCTCTCATGGGGAAGCTTCAGAAAAAGATCTTCCATGCAAAGAGTGGGAACTAGTTCACCAACTCACAAAGCAATTGTGTGAACCTGGCAATGCTAAGGAGATTTCTTCTGACATTGTGGATGCCATTTGTCAGAGTTGTCTAGTGAGAACACACCTCCAGTCAGACTCATTATATTCTATCACCATGGTTGAGTCCTTATCAGCCAGCATCAAGGTCATCCCAGACACTTATGTCAAGGAAGACTTGTACGGCTTGCCAGTTATTCCATCTCTATCACATGATGATTTAAAAGCAGAACAGCAAGCTGATCCTGCTATCCGCGAAGTAGTTTATCAGCTTGAGACAGGTGAAAAGGTTCCCCACACAGCTCGAGAGGAATTGCCAGAGCTGCCCTTGTTGCTGCGAGAATGGAGCAAGCTGGTGTTGGAGGACGGTGTGTTATATAGGAGAAGGCAGGAAGATGACAAATTCATTTTCCAACTAGTTCTTCCTCCAAACCTACGTTCTACAGTCCTTAAAGCCCTCCATCAAGATATGGGGCATATGGGTATAGAACGTACACTCGATCTGGTACGCCAAAGGTTCTTTTGGCCAAAGATGGCAGCTGATGTGGACCGAACCATTAAAACATGTGAACGTTGTGTTAGGCGTAAGGCTTTGGTTGAAAAAGCAGCCCCACTGGTCAACATAAAGACCAGTCATCCTCTTGAACTACTGTGCATGGACTTTTTATCCATTGAGCCAGATAGTGCCAATACCAAAGACATTCTTGTACTCACTGATCACTTTACAAAATTTGCTGTGGCCATACCAACTCCCAACCAGAAGGCAAAAACTGTTGCCAAGTGTCTCTGGAATGACTTTATGGTCCATTATGGCATTCCAGAGCGCTTACATTCTGACCAAGGGCCAGACTTTGAATCAAAATTAATCAAAGAACTCTGTGAGCTGGTTGGAATTAAGAAGACTCGAACTACCCCCTATCATCCAAGGGGGAACCCAGTCGAGCGCTTTAACAGAACCTTGCTAAATATGTTGGGAACACTGGAAGCCAAGCAAAAGTCTATGTGGCGAGAGTACGTGAAACCCCTTGTACATGCCTACAATTGTACAAGAAATGAGGTCACAGGGTTTACACCCTATGAACTCCTGTTTGGTAGATCCCCACGGCTCCCTATTGACTTAGCTTTTGGATTACCAGTTAGAGAACCTCCATCTTCCTCCCACTCAGAGTATGTTAAAAACCTCAGATCTCGGCTTGAGGAAAGCTATAGATTAGCCACACAGAGTGCTGTCAAGTCTGCCAAAAAGAATAAAAGCCGCTTTGATAAGCGAGTGACACCCTGTGCTCTGGAGGTTGGAGACAGAGTGCTTGTTCGTAATGTTAGATTACGTGGAAAGCACAAACTGGCAGATAGGTGGGAGCAAGAGGTGTATGTTGTTGTCAAGCGTGCAGGTGATCTTCCTGTCTATACTGTAAAACCTGAGACTAGGGATGGACCAACTCGCACACTCCATCGAGACCTACTGCTGCCCTGTGGGTTCCTCTCAGCCAGTACAGTAGATTTCCCTGTACCTGCTCCTAACCGTAGACCAAAGACTCGTAGCCAAACTCAGAATCACTCTGATTTTGCTCTGGAAGGAGAAGAGGATTCTGATTCAGATGTTCCAGAATGCTTTGAAAGAACCATCCAACCTGAACTCTTGGTTGAGTCCAGTGATGCAGTGAGATTTACTAGGTCATCAGTCCCAAGTGACACTGTTGAAGCTGATCCTTCATTATCAGGTTCAGTAACAGCCCCTGCATGTGTAATACCTACAGCTAAGGAGTCTTTGCCACTGTCCAATGAAGAGCCGCTCACGTCTGTCGACAAGGCAGAGGAACTAACAGAAGTGCCAAAGATGGAGGAAAACACTACAGTTTACCCTTCTGAATCCGTGGAACTACCTGTGGAAGAAAACATATTTACTGACATGACTGAAGACTTACATGAAGCCACAATATCTGTGGAGGCTGAGGGTGAAGGTCTTGGCCCTGAACAATCTGAGTCATCATTGGATCTGACATATAATGGTTCTGCCACTGCATCTAATGATGCTGAGGCTGAGATAGCCCTCAGACAATCTACCCGGCAGCGTCACCAGCCAAGTCGACTGCAATACTCTGTATTGGGTAACCCATTAATTTCTGTTGTTCAAACCTTGTTTCAGGGCTTATCCGATGCCTATACTCAGGCTTTAAACCATCGTCCCTGCAGCAGATGCTCAGAACTGGTAAAGTCCAATAATTCTCCTGCAACGAGGACGTGCACGAATTAAAGCGGGGAGGGTGTAACCCAGTCCAATTTTGGTTTTTGTATTTCCTCAATTTTATGCTTTCACCTTGTCCACTGTTTTGGGACTAAGTGTGAAATCTCATGAGATTTTGTGAGATTTGAGTTTCATAGAAAAACATGGCTCCTCCCATCATTTGGGAGAGCAGGTGTGTGTGACTGAGGAAGTTCAGAGCTGCTGCAGGTGGGCATTAAACAATTTTAGATGAATTTATTTTTGGACTGTCATATACTTACTGGTATGCTTCTCAGCTTTTAGATGTCTCTAAGCAGTGAGAAACTGCTGTTTTGTGCTTAAAAGACCAGAAACAAGCAAACTGGTGAGTGTTTATATTGTTTGTAGCATGCCAATGCTGGCATTAGCATGCTAAAGCAAATCCCAATTGTTTGTTGGCTTATGGCCTTTAAATATAAATGGTCAAACGCTATTTAATGGATTAAATGGTTATGTTGTACTTTTGTGCCATCTTTAACATTTAATCATACAGTGACTATGAATGTGAAGAGTACTCTATTTAGAAATTGTTTGTGTATTTATATTATGATAAACAATTTAGAAAAGTAAATCATGTACATGTAGATCATCAATACATTAATCCTATGTATTTGTAAAACTATTTATGGTATGGTATTGATAGTGATTTTGATATTAATACTAGAAAATGATGTTAACTTGATCCTGTTGTACAGGCCAGGTTTCTATGAGGGAGGCCAGATTTCCTATGATGGAGGCCAGGTTTCCCATGATGGCGAGCTACCACTAGGCTTCAGGCCCAAAGAACCCGGAGCCAGAACCTGAGTTGTCTTGTGCGGTAGGAGATGCTGTGGCCTGCTCCCTACACACACACCCAAAAACCTTTACAAGCGTTAAAGGCTCCTGAACATTTATTTGGTCTTCATTGACTACATTTAAACCCCTCAATCTTATCTGGACTATTGCCCTGGCCTTGGTATTTCATGAACTGTGGGATTAATACAAGCATTTGGATTTAGTCTAGAAAATTTGGGAGATCTGTTCATCTATTGAAATATTTTGTTTATTGGTACAATGAATGGATTGATGACATTGATGACAGTTGTTTTTGTTTTGTTTTTGTACATATTGTAAATACTGTATCATATTTAATACAAAGCTTATCCGATGCCTATACTCAGGCTTTAAACCATCGTCCCTGCAGCATATGCTCAGAACTGGTAAAGTCTAATAATTCTCCTGCAACGAGGACGTGCACGAATTAAAGCGGGGAGGGTGTAACCCAGTCAATTTTGGTTCTTGTATTTCCTCAATTTTATGCTTTCACCTTATGCACTGATTTTTTGTCCTTGTGTTCTTAAATACAAATGCAACCATGACCCTTCATGAGGCGAACATTAGAACCTTCTGATAACTGGCCTGCTACTAATACTTTTGAGTGATCACCACTTTGTCTGATCTTTAGCATTTACATCATATATGCTACACTGAGTGGTGTCGAGACTGCGCAGGTCTGCTTCCAGCAGACTCCCTCGGTGGGGTGAAACTTCTCCGGAGGATACCCACCTGGAGAGCTTCCGCCTGCCTACGTCTCTGGTCCAGTTTGGTTTGAATTCGTTCCAAGGCTTTACCAAACAACCCCTCCGGCTCTATCGAGTGGAAGAGTAAAGGCACCTTTTGTCCCTCCGGTAAATCCGTTAAGGTCATCCAGAGGTGGCGGATGGCAATGACCACTTCTGCCATTCCCCTACCTTGTGCCACGGCCGCTGTCCCCATCATACGGAGCACAAAGTCTGTTGCTCTACGGGCTTCGTCCAGCAATTCTGCAGCCGCCTGCTTGTCCATTGTCATCTGGAGCTGTTGCAGCTTTTCGGCCAGGTAAGCCTGCATTAACGCGGATACGTTCATGGCGCGAGCGCGAGCCGCCAGTCCCTGAGCCCTGTAGCATCTCTCGAAGAGAGACGCCGAGGCCCGGCAAGCCTTGCTAGGGAAAGCTGGTTTTGTTCCTGAAGATTTAGGGGCCAGGTGAGACGCCAGTGTGTCCTCAATTTGAGGCACGTTGGCTATTCCCACCTCATCCATGCCGTCCACTTCGAGGAACTGTGAGAGGGGTAAAAGCATCGGGGCTCTTGGTTGAGCCCAAGTGCGAGTTAGTTCTGTAAGGAAGTTCTGGAACACGGGCATCCTTTACCTCGTGGCAACCTACTGCTTCGAATAAAAGTAGTCTCCTGCGAGCCTCGTGACCTGTTGGCAAGGTGGAGGCTCGGGCCAAGGGATGTGCAACGCGTCCGCTGCTCTGTGGCACAGTTCAAACAGAGCTGGGATTGAAAAGTCGTGTCTGGGAGCATGGGTGGTGGTGTCTGGGTGAGGTCTTCACCCCGATCCTCCAGTTCCACATCCGCTTCCTCCGTCGAAAATTTGCCCGAGGCTGAGATCGAGATCTCGTCTTCGTTCATCATTCCCCGGGTGTCGAACTCCACTGTTAAGTCCACCATAGGAGCCAGCACGTCAGGGTTGTCGCCCCATTCGACGCGTGTGCTGTCGTGCAAAGCCATGTTTTCAAGCTCCGGCATGGGAGTGAGGGGCTCCGTGGTGTCTGCGTCTGCAGTCGTCGCTGAGGCGCCCATGGCCTTGGTGACGAGGTCAACTCGATGCCGCAACAATGCATCAAACATAAGGCTGCAGTGTGGGCAAAAGTCAGGCGCATCCAGCGCTGTTTTTGCGTGAAGCATTCCCAAGCAGACTGGACATGCCTCGTGGGTGTCTGTCGCTCCGAGGAAATAACCGCATCCACTGGGACAGGCGCGCGAGGTTGGGCTCGCCGTCCTACTGGTTTTCCTTGGAAGTCTCGCATTTCGCTTTCCCTTCTCTAGAGGCATGTCCGAGATGAGGCGAGCGAGTCCTTCCAGAATCTTCTTTCTTTTTATTTGAAAAGTCTCCTTCGTCGCGTCACTTTCGTTGGCTAGCTCGCTAGGAGTTAGCGCATATGGCGTAGTTAGTGCCGTTGAGCGAAGCAATCTGTAGAGAGGAGAAGAAAAACTTTGAGGTTAAGAGAAATGTGCCGGACTAGCTTTCGCCAGCCCAGCAATACGCAGGAAAAATTCTTAGTGCGCTCTGTGTAGGGAGCAAGCTCACCTCAGATTGAGCGAAGAAGCACCAGAGAAGTCCCGCGAAGGTAGTTCAGGTGTAAGCGAGGTGAAGGGCAAATAAGAGAAAGATGGACGGGCGTCAGCCGCTTAAGTACCCAGAGGGCGGGGCCTCTGGCACGGCGGTGACGCCCCTGCCGTAAAGGCGTGAGTATATTCCTTCAGGTAATCGCGCGGGGGCGCAATTCCCATAGCAAGTATGTTGCACCGAGAGACCAACTGAAAGGGAACTCACACATGCACGGAGAAAACATGCAAACTGCACCCAGAAAGGCCCCCGGACCGGGATTTGAACCAGCAACCTTCTTTATGAGAGGCATCAGCTCTACCAGTTGCGCCACCGTGCTGAGGTTTGATCCCCCCCCACCAAAAAAAAGAAGGAAAAAAAAGCAAAGGACTTTTTATTTAGTAGTCAAATGCCACATTTGCACTGTCTCTATTTGTCTCTGTGATGGACTGGAGACTTGTCCAGGGTGTCCTTCACCTCTCGTACAGTGATATATGGACATGGTCACCGGCAACCCCCATGCCCCCCCAAAAAAGGAAGAAACGAGTAAATATACAGGTAGTCCCCGATTTACGAGCGAGATCCGTCACAACGAGGCGCTCGTAAACCGGAAATCTCGTAATTTGGAACGGCCGCCATTTCTCTCGTAAATCCGGAAATCCGCTCGTAAATTGGAACGGTTTTCGCTAGCGCGACTAAAAACACTCTATTTTCATCTAAAAACTACTTTTGAGTGCATAAAAATGATCGGAAACGTGTGTTTATATGCTTAACTAACTAACTGTAGTGAAAAAACACATGAAAACTCAGTATTTTTTTCGTTTTTTCCAAAAATTCGCAGCTCGTATGTCTGGAACCTCGCAGATCAGAGCGCTCGTAAATCGGGGACTACCTGTAATGGATGGATGGATGTTTTCAAAGATATTCAATTCAGTTCATTTATATATTTCAATTTAGAACAAACATCATCTCAAAGCACTGTACCAAACACCCACACATAAACATCACCAGTCAGTAGTTTGAAATGTCTCAGTACAGAGAATTTGCAGAAGAAGTTTGTCACAAGTTTTGTTTTAACGCTATTTATAGTTCAGTTTCCTCCTCAAAACACTCTGCTTCTGTCGCCTCTCGTCTTCACACCTTTTAGTTTCCATTTCCTTCCAACAGAAGAGCGATGAACTTTTGGTGTCTCATACTGTTCTCTGACTCTGGTTACCGGTACATCTGGGCATTATTTCACTGACTCAATATTTGTCGAGCTGAAACATTCTCCAAAGTGTACTCATTAATGTGTGAAAAACAAACAAGTGGAAAAGTGGTTATTTTGAATAAAATCACCTCTGATTTATGTAACAAATCATTAACTGTTTTTAAAGTTAGAGACCGTGGAAGCTCTTTAAGTGCATGAGATGATTTGTAGTCAAAGGTCTTCAGCAGAGCCACAGCATGAACTAACACTTTGTGAACTGAACTAAAAGCAGAAAGTAGGCAGAGCAGAATGAGCTGCTTTTACTGGAATAAATCAACAAATTCAGGATTTAAATGTGATTCTGTGTCTGTCCATTTAATCAATGGATAGAAGAGAAGAACAAAAGAAAGATCAGTGAAAAAATAAAATAAAAGAGAAGGATGATTGAAAATCAACACAACAAAAACAAATAAAATTTAGTTGAATTTGAGTTTAACTTGTTTTTCTCTCTCCAACAGTTTCTGGGAAACTGGATTATCAAACCTGTGGTATAACTGGCAGTATGCAGTGTACTGCAGTGTTCAAGGGAAATGGAAACCCTCATATAAAAGTAACTACATGAACTGGATCTGTGAGAAATGAATTCAGTCAAATCTGACTAAACAAACCGGACTATGATAAGTCCCTGATAAACCTCAGACTGTGCTTACACTTTGTTGTTTGTTGGTTTGAACATATTACTTCCCAAAACATTTGCTGATATTTTTTTCTGAAGTTGTTAATGTGTGTAAGGTGGTAGCACAATTTGATTACCGTAGTCGCTTTTATTAACAAACTTCACTTTATTTAATTTAAACAGCTGGTATTTACTACTTTAAAAAACATCTACAGTCAGTTGCAGTTTTTTTTTATTTGCACCAACATCTGATGATAGCAGCTGCAGGTCTTTACTAACCAAGAAAGTACAAAAAAGGAAGTAGTTTGTTGATATTTCCTGGTTCTGTATGTGTGAAGATACAATAAACTAAATGCTTATTTCCTTCTGGTACATTTATTAACAAATTGTACTTTGTCTTCATGTTGTTTTTTCAAACCAAGTATAATATAAATATGAATGCACTGAAAAGGGGAAAAATATATTTCATAATGACTCTGATCCAAAAATGAAGTGCAATTCATTCATTCATTCAACCTTTATTTATACAGTCTAGCCTCATTGAGCCACGGGGACTCATTTACAAGAGGGACCTGTCTCACTCACACCCAGGGTCAATTTATTTACCAATCAGCCTAACATGCATGTTTTTGGACTGTGGGAGGAAACCGGCGCACCCGGAGAAAACCCACGCATGCACGGAGAGAACATGCAAACTCCACCCAGAAATAATAATAAATAAAACATAACCTAACAGTACTATAGTACTAATGCACATTAAAATAAATGTTGGCGTTATTCATTTGCTGCATTAACGCGATAATGAGTTAACGTGAACACCATATGTATGTATGTATGTATGTATGTATGTATGTATGTATGTATGTATGTATGTATGTATGTATGTATGTATGTATGTATGTATGTATGTATGTATGTATGTATGTATGTATGTACTGTGTGTATGTGTGT
>JBBPBX010047778.1:15663-26015 GCA_038048925.1 Garcialebias charrua | reverse complement strand
ATATAAAACTGAAATAATTCCTGCTCAAAGAGTCAATTTTGCCTTAGATAAGAGATTTAAGCCTTGATTGATTCATTGTTATTGTTTGTTTATTATTGTTGTTTGATTATTTTTGTAATAAAACTTCAAAGACAACTTTGGTGTCTTCATTCAGATGAATATTAATGTGTTATGATATAAAACTCCCTGCAATTAACGGATTCTACTTCAGTGACTGATTCTGATTATTAAAGGGTGAATAAGTTGTTGTTGGTCAATAAATTGACCAGATGGTGCCCCACTTTAACGAGAGCTAAAGAAATAAAACTAATGTAGTGAAGGGGATGGAGAAAGTGTCCCCCTTCTTCCTCCATCTCTCCTTCATATTGCTACACTTTCATTCCTCTTCTTTCAAGTGCTTACCTCCACCTCTCCAAGTTCTCTTCCACCTGTTTCCTGTTCTCACCACCGATCACGTCATCTGCAAACATCATAGTTGATGAGGATTCCTGCCTGATCTCATCTGTTAGTCGGTCCATCACCAGAGCAAACAAGAAGGGGCTCAGAGTCAACCATTGATAATAATAATATCCATCCATCCGTTCTCTTCCGCTTATCCGGGGTCGGGTCACGGGGGTAGCAGCTTAAGTAAGGAGGCCCAGACTTCCCTCTCCCCAGCCACTTGGAGCAGCTCCTCTGGGGGAATCCCAAGGCGTTCCCAGGCCAGCCGAGAAACATAGTCCCTCCAGCGTGTCCTGGGTCTTCCTCTGGGTCTCCTCCCGGTGGGACATGCCCGGAACACCTCACCAGGGAGGCGTCCAGGAGGCATCCTAACCAGATGCCCGAGCCACCTCAACTGGCTCCTCTCGATGTGGAGAAGCAGCGGCTCTACTCTGAGTCCCTCCCGGATGACTGAGCTTCTCACCCTATCTCTAAGGGAGAGTCCAGACACCCTGCGGAGAAAACTCATTTCAGCCGCTTGTATCCGAGATCTCGTTCTTTCGGTCACAACCCAAAGCTCATGACCATAGATGAGGGTGGGAACGTAGATCGATCGGTAAATTGAGAGCTTTGCCTTTTGACTCAGCTCTCTCTTCACCACGACAGACCGGTACAGAGCCCAAATCACTGCTGACACTGCACCTATCCGATTATCGATCTCACGCTCCATTTTTCCTTCATTTGTGAACAAAACCCAGAGATGCTTAAACTCCTCCACTTGGAGCAGGACCTCCTCCCCGACCCGGAGAGGGCACTCTACCCTTTTCCGGCTCGAGACCATGGCCTCGGATTTGGAGGAGCTGATCCTCACCCCGGCCGCGTCACACTCGGCTGAAAACCGCTCCAGCGAAAGCTGTAGATCACGACTTGATGAAGCCAATAGGACCACATCATCTGCAAAAAGTAGAGAAGCAATCCTAAGGCCACCACAACGGATCTCCTCAACACCTTGGCTGCGCCTAGAAATTCTGTCCATAAAAGTTATGAACAGAATCTGTGACAAAGGGCAACCTTGGCGGAGTCCAACTCTCACTGGGAATGAGCTCGACTTACTGCCGGCAATGTGGACCAAGCTCTGACACCGGTCGTACAGGGACCTAACAGCCCATATCAAAGAGCCTGGTACCCCATAATCCCGGAGTACCACCCACAGGGCTCCCCGAGGGACGCGGTCGAACGCCTTCTCCAAAGGCCTTTAAAACAACCACAGCTGCAAAAAAGTGCTGTACATATAAAATCAAGAACATTTAAACATGTAAAACAGTTTAAAAAAGCTAAGTCTGGTCCTCTGGACATTCAAAAAACAAAGCAAAAAAATTGTAGAAACGTTTCGTCTTTCATCCGAAAGACTTCCTCAGTCTGAGATGCTGTGTTCAGCTCAGTCTTATAAATAGCACACTCTCACAGTGGATCTATCAGTTTGCTGATCCATTGTGAGAGAGTGCTATTTATAAGACTGACAGTGAAGGAGCTCGTCTGATGAGAAGAGGGAGATCATTCCACAGTTTTGGAGCAGCAACAGAAAAAGCTCTGTCCCCTCTGAGCCTCTGTTTGGACCTCGGCACCTCCAGAAGCAGCTGATCAGCTGATCTGAGGCACCAGGAGAGTATAGGTGAAGCAGCTCAGAGAGGTAGGGTGGAGCAAGACCATTTAAACTTTTAAAAACAAACAAACAGTGGTGGGCAGCGCTAAACCAAAAATTAGTTCCGCTATTTCTAAAACACTTATTGATTTATTTAGGTCCACAATTTCAAAAGCACTTATGTATTACCAATGCTAGCGGAAGCTAATGCTAACACGCTAACCGCCATTTTGAAGAGGGCAACTGGCAAAATAATTTTTTTAATCCAGCAGAACTGACTTTATAGCACAAGGTTTTTCTGAGCTTAACCGGTTCAAATGGTCAAAAAAAAATATTTCGCCAGTTGCCCTCTACAAAATGGCGGCCGCCATTTTGAAGAGGACAAATGGCGATTTTAATCCAGCAGATTTGACCATTTGAACCGGTTAAACTCAGAAAAACCTTGTGCTATAAAGTCAGATAAGAAATATATTTTTCTCAGCAAAGAAATAATTGTTTTTACCGTGTTTTCATGGATCTTCTGTGGCCGTCGCGGCCGCCATTTTGAAGAGGGCAGTGGAGAAATACTTTTAAAAATCCAGACGCGTCGCATAGGCCGCTGAGAAACATCCATAAGTTCACCCTCCATGTTAAAAACTCTTCGTCTGACTCTTCGAAAACAAGCAATAAGGCTGCAGAGTAACACACTGGCTGCTAACTGAGAGCGCTCGCTCTAGTAAAGAGACTGAGGGGACGCTTTTTCGTAACGGACCACATCCGGCGCTGACATTCGTCCGGGCCTCTAAATAAGTTTTTTCGGTTTTACTGATAGATAATTTGTTATTAGCGGAACTGCATTTTAAATGAAAATAGCGCAAATCCGCGTATGAATTATAAAAGTTAGTTAATCCGCTGTAAAGCTAACAGATTATTTAGCTACGCTATAAGCGGATTAGCGCAACAGCGCTACCTAGCGGTCGGAGCCCACCACTGCAAACAAACAAACAAAAAATCTTAAAATGTTAACTGAACAGGCAACCAGTGAAGTGAAGCTAGAGTGGGGGTGATGTGCTCCCCCTTTTGAACTCCAGTTAGAAGCCGAGCGGCAGCGTTCTGGACCAACTGGAGATGTCTGAGGGAGGACTGGCTGACACCAAGGTAAAGAGCGTTGCAATAATTCAGCCAAGAGGTGATGAAGGCATGGATTACTGTTTCCAGCTGCTGTTTTGTGAGGACGGGCTTTATCTTAGCCAGCTGTCTGAGGTGATAAAAACTGGTCTTGACCACTGTACTCCCACCTCCACTTTGAATCGGTCACTTCTACAGCACATCTCACCACTGTTCTGCTGTCCTCATACATGTCCTGTACCAGTCCAACATACTTCTCTGCCACTCCAGATTTCCTCATGCAATACCACACCTCCCCCCTTGGCACCCTGTCATATGTTTTTCTAAAGACACAATGGAGTTCTTTCTGACCCTCTCTGTACTTCTCAATCAGCATCCTCAAAGTAATGATCGCATCTGTGGTGCTCTTTCTTGGCATGAAACCATATTGCTGCTCACAGATAGGAATTTGTGCTAAATGTCTGTTTCAAACCCTCATGTGTGTATCCAACATGTTAAATATAACAACTAATGTGTGTGTCATTTCGTTTGGTTCCGTGTTTGTGTTCAGTGAGAACAAAGGTCCTTCAACCCTCTGTGTGCAATACTCATACAAAAAACAAAGATACAGTATTATTTGTAGTAAAGTTTCTCAGAGTTAACCCATACATTAGGTCAGTTCCCTTTCAGTCATGTCTCTCGGTGCAACATATCGCTATGGGAATTGCGCTCCCGCGCGATTACCTGAAGGAATACACTCACGCCTTTACGGCAAGGGCGTCAGCATCGCGCCAGAGGCCCCGCCCTCTGGGTACTTAAGCCGCTGACGCTCATCCCACTTTCTCTTTTTGCCCTTCACCTCGCTTAAACTTGAAACACTCTTCTCGGATCTTCTCTGTACGCTCTTTGTAGGGAGCAAGCTCACCTCTGGTCGAGCAATGAAGTACAGAAAATCTTTTCCTACGGACTGCCTGGCTGGCGAAAGCTGGTCCGGCACATTTTTCCTTCACCCCGAAGTTTTCTTCTCCTCTCTCCACAGACTGCTTCGCTCGACGGCGCTGACTACGCGACACGCTACCCTGCTAACGAGTAGCAGGCTAGCCGACGAAAGCGACGCGAGGAGGGAGACGTCTCCTGACAACGTTAGCACTACTAACGGGCTTAACTCTTCTCAGCCATGGCTCCTGAGAAGGTAATGCGAAAACCCAAAACTCAAAGAAGACCAGCAGGCCAGCGAGCCCCAGCTCATGCCTTTTCTCTTCTGCTTTTCTACTGCTCGGTTAGCAAGCGCCAACTGCAAGGCATGCTACCTGCTAAGCTAACAAAGCTAACAGGCCAGCAGCCTCGAGCAGCTCATCGAGAGGACGTCCTCGGACGAGGAACTCTGGCAGGCTGTAAGCTCTGGCTCCCGAACCTGCTTCAGCGGATCTGGCTACCCCCTTTTTAGCAGCGGACACCCACGAGGCCTGTCCGGTCTGCTCAGGGATGCTACATGCGAAGACACTCAAATTTTTTCCCGCGGATGACCCCGGAGAAAGGAGAGTGGAAATCGAGTAACCCCGCTGCTATCTGGCTAGCTCCCACGGTTAGCATGGCTAACCAGGAGCACCCATAACAACACGGGGTGGACGACAGCGTTGCTAACACGATTAGCGCGGCTACGAGCAGAAAACGAAGGACTCCATCGTGAGGTATGTGAAAATGCTTGGTCTAGCTTGCTAGCTAACCTTCTCATATTTTGCCTGTTTCGCTATCCTGTATGGCCGAATCGACTGTAGAATTCATCGCATAACTAAGTGTTTTTTACCAATGCTACGCTGCTTGAGGGCCCGTCTTAGCACCGCTAGCAGGCTCACGAGTGTCTCCACGTTTAGCCCCGGCTAACAAGGAGACTTTCTGTCCAGCACAGTCCAGGAGGAGGATTTTCAGCTACCTGTTCAGCTGCGCTACCTGGTAGTTTTCCTATGTCCACGACGAAACATTGTGACGCTGAGAGTGTATCCACCCATGAGGCTATGGATGACTCTCTGACATTAACCATGTCAGGGCCCGAGGGACCCTGGTGGGGTGGACAAGGACGAGTGGCCTCGGTGCTACAGGTCCACCAGGCAGAAAAGCTACAGGAGCTGCAAGGGGCCACCAGCAAAAAGAAAAGGAAAGTCTGAGATGCCCCTGCACCATTACAGGTGCTCTCACTCGCAGAGGGAGAGAAAATGCCAAACTTTTACCACCAGTACCTATGTTTAAGGAGCACAGACTAGTTGGTTCGGAAGGTTTAAACACACAAGAACAAAAAAACAGACCCTTGTGTAATAAAGAGAAATTGCCATCCACACACGACAATAAAGTCTCAGACTACTGAATGCATCCTGGTCCCAAAATGGGAACAGGGCTTCAGGTTTGCCCGCCCACGCAGTACGGGAACCTGACCTTTTGAGCCCAGACTTCACTTGTAAAATGCTACAAGGAGCTGGTGGTATGTGTGTGTGCACTAACCATAACTCGTCTACTGTATTAATTCAGCCCCCATTGTTCCTCTCCAGCACTGAGGAGATGACAAACCAGTTTGACTCTGTTTGTTTAAAGGCTTTGGATCAAGTGGCGCCTATTAAACCTAGAAGACCAAAACTCAGGGCCGAACCGTGGCTGAACGACACGACCAGAGCTGCCAGGCAGCAATGCCGAAAGGCGGAGAGGAAATGGAAAAAAGACAGACTGCAGGTCTCTTTTCAGATGGTAAAAGAGAGCTGGCGCCGATATCAGAAAGCAGTGAAAACTGCTAAATCACAATACTTCTCTGATATCATTGCTGCAAACTCTCGCAATCCTCGAGTTCTGTTCTCCACCCTAAACTCTGTTCTCCACCTCACTGAACAATCACCCATGGAAGCCTCGACTGAGCTGTGCGAGAACTTCCAACATTTCTTTTTAGATAAAATCGCAACCACCAGGGCTCTCATTTCTCCTCCATCTCACGATCCATCCATCCCACCTCAATCTGTTGCTGTTTGTGACCATTTTGAACCAGTCTCTCTGTCCTCTCTAGAGCAGGTCATGTGCAACCTGAAACCATCTGGCTCCCCCTTCGATGTGGTCCCCCCTCGGCTCCTAAAGGAGGTTTTTCACACTCTAGGTCCCTCCATTCTCTCGATTGTAAATAGCAGTCTATCCTCGGGTGTGGTGCCAAAATCATTAAAACATGCTGCTGTTCAACCCCTCCTGAAAAAACCAAACCTCGACCCGTCAGTATTATCCAACTTCAGGCCTGTCTCCAGACTCCCATTTGTATCTAAACTTCTAGAGAAAATAGTTGAGTCCCAACTAAAGTGCTTCCTGGAGGATCACGCTATCCCCGAGCTATTCCAGTCTGGCTTCAAATCCCTCCACAGCACTGAGACTGCCCTACTGAAGGTTTTTAACGACATCTTCCTATCCACAGATACTGGTGACTCTGTGCTGCTTGTCCTATTGGACCTCACATCCGCTTTCGACACCATCGACCATGAGATCCTCATTGCTAGGTTGGAGCAGTGGGTGGGCATCTCAGGATCAGCCCTAAACTGGTTCAGATCCTACCTCTCTGACAGATCCTTTTGTGTTTCCATCAACGATTTTACTTCTGCAGTGGCGGCTCTTAAATGGGGGGTTCCGCAGGGGTCCATCCTGGGTCCTCTCTTGTTCTCCTTATACCTGCTGCCACTCGGTGCTATTTTCCGGAAACACAATATACCCTTCCACTTCTACGCTGATGACTGTCAAATTTACTTCCCCCTAAGACAAAATGGTACAGGCTCTATTCAACCTCTGCTCGACTGCCTGGCTGACATCAGGGACTGGATGGCTTTAAATTTCTTAAGCTTCAACGATAAGAAGTCGGAAGCCATATTGTTCCTTCCCAATGACACAACCTCAAACCACTGCATTGACCTGTCTGCTCTACCCCTGTCCGAAAAACAAAAAGTCACAAATCTGGGAGTGATAATGGATCCTTCCATGAAACTCAACAGTCATGTAAACATGATTGTCAAATCCTGTTTTTTCCAGCTGAGGCGTCTGTCTAAGCTGAAGCCCATATTATCAAAAAACAACCTGGAGACAGTGATTCACGCATTCATTACATCTAGGCTGGATTACTGCAATTCCCTTCTGCTTGGCGTCAGTCAAGCCACCATTGCACGATTACAACTGGTTCAGAACGCAGCTGCCCGATTTTTAACCAGCACACGCAAAAGAGAGCACATTACACCAGTCTTGGCCTCCCTTCACTGGCTACCGGTTCATCTTCGAATCCAATTCAAAATTCTCATGTATGTCTACAAATCGCTGAACAGTCTCGCCCCCGCCTATCTCTCGGATCTGATACACCCATATGTCCCTCCACGTGCTTTGAGGTCAGAGGATCAGGTACTCTTAATAGTTCCAGAAACTCGCCTTAAGCGCAGGGGTGACAGGGCTTTCTCTGTAGCAGGCCCAAGACTCTGGAACGAGTTACCGCTGCTCATCAAACAGGCCCCCTCCCTCTCGGTTTTCAAATCCCGGTTAAAAACTCACTACTACTCCATCGCTTTCAATGCCAGCTGATTTGTATTGGATCGTTTTATTTATGATCTGCAATGTTTTTATGTTTTTCGTGTTGTACTTCATTGTCTGTGTTGCCTGTTGCGTGTTTGTTTGTCCAGCACTTTGTGTGGACTTGTTCCTGTTTAAAGTGCTTTATAAATAAAATGGAATGGTATGGTATGGTATGTGTAATAAAAAAAATAAAAAAACACTGTTTCATGCATATACAAGAATGAAAGTACCAAAGCACAGACAGCCCTGGTTCTTGACTCACCACTTTTGTGAAACACAAACTACTAGGTCAGACTATGAACCGCAGTGGGACACATGAGTTCTGCCTGAGACAGTCGGATCTCGCGATGTCTTCTGTTGGGCAGACTAGCCTGCTCCATAGTACGCGAGCGGTGTCGAAGGCCACCCCTCCCGCACTCAAACATGATAGGCAGCAGCTAGACATCCCTCCTAGGCTCATGGGACACACGCAGGCCTGGAGGGCATGTCTGACAAACGAATGTGTCATGACGACGGATGCGTTGTGGGCTCAAGCTGCAGTTCATCAAAGGACCCCCCCCCTTCGTGTGGGTGCTATGATCAGACATTAAAGCTGCAGTATGTAGCTTTTTTTATGAACATATTTCTTCACTCTGTCACTACCTCCTGACAGACTGATGTTAGCCAGGTAATCTCTGAAAAAAAATATTGTCCCCTTGCTTCTCCAGGTGGTAAATAAGCATTTCTAAAAAGAAAAGGTGACCCGCCATTTTCCAGCCAATAAAAACAGAGTTTGTAACCAGCCAATAAAAACAGAGCTTGAATTTGAATCAGCCAATAAAAACAGAGCTTGAATTTGAAATTCAACAGACCACAAGGGGGCAGAGCCACATATGGCTCTGAGGGGGAGGGATCAGAATGCTTTGCCTGTTGAAAATATTTCTAACTGCTGCAGTTCTACAGAAACTGCATACTGAACCTTTAACCCAGCACGCACGCACATGCTAAGGGAGGAAGTGTCAACGATGCTACAGAAAGGAGTAATAAATATTGTTCCAAAACACAAACCACGCTCCGGTCAGTGCAACAAGCTCTTCCTGGTGCCCAAAAGAGATCAATCCCTGAGACCGGTCCTGGATCTCAGGACTCTGAACAAGAAAACAAGAACTTTCAAGTTCAAGATGTTGACACTGCGGCAGGTTCCCCAGTCCGTGAGACCTGGAGACTACACATGTATAGTGGATTTGAAAGACGCCTATTTCCATGTGGGCGTGTGGAAGAGGCATAGGAAATTCCTCCGGTTTGCCTTCGAAGGGAAGGCTTATGAATGCAAAGCCTTACCCTTCGGTTTGAAGACTGCTCCTCGTACATTTACTAATTGTCTGGGCGCAGCCCTGACCTCTCTTAGGAATCAAGGAATCAGGATTATGAACTACCTGGATGACCTCCTGGTTCTGGCCAGAAGCAGAGTACAGGCTCAGTCACACTCCTGCTGGGTGATCTCTCACCTGGAGTCTCTCGGTTTTGTCATAAACCTACAAAGGAGTGACCTGACCCCATCACGGATTACCGTATTTCTGGGAGTGCAGGTCGACACCATCCGGTACAGAGCATGGCTCTCAGAGGAACATGTTTCCTCGATTCGCCGTTGCCTGGCAAAGTTTAAACTAAAACAGCGGATCCCCCTGAAAACATGCTAACGCCTTTTAGGCCTCTTGGTGGAAGCCATACCCTGTGCGCCACATGCATTGCTGAAGATGCAGGCCTTGCAAATATGGCTAAACCAACAAACACGACCTGGGTGAGCAAGGGCAGTCTGCAGAAATCAGAATGCCCGAGGCCTCTGGAATGAGCAGGAAGCAAGATTGTACATCAACTTCCTGGAGTTGTTGGCTGTATTCCTGTCAGCGGAATACTTCTTTGGTAAAGGTCTGATTGCGGGACAGCACGTCCTGGTGCAATCAGATAACAAAACCACGGTGTCCTTCATTAACTGGGAAGGGGGGACGAGATCCCAAGCCCTCCTCAGCCTGACACAGAGGATGCTCACATGGTACGCTCCAAGATTATTGTCGCTCATGGCGACTCATGTTCCGGGTGAACTGAATTACGGAGCGAATGCCCTCTCAAGAGGGCCTCTTTTGGAATCAGAATGAAGACTGAACCCACGAGTCGTGGATCAGGTCTGGTCACGGTTTGGAAGGACCTCGGTAGACTTGTTCCCATGTAGAGCCAGCTCACAGTGTGACCTCTACTTTTCAATGTTGTCAGGGATATCATGGCAGTTGCCTTCTTACAGAGACCTACTGACTCAGGCACGTGGGTAGCTTCTACACCCACGTCCGAAGCTGTGGCAGCCTTCAGCCTGGCCACTGAAGGGAACTGGCTGAGGGCCTTAGGCCTGATCGTCTTTTTTCCAACAACAGCATACACAAGGGAGACCCTTGGTGTTTATGTTTACTTGGGAGATGTTCAGTGGAAGGGTTCCCCTCTCCTCTGACAGTTCTACAACATCAGGATGGGTCTCTTTGACAGTCCTAGTAGTTGTCTGTTCAAGAAGCAGATGAGGGACTCGTGCGTGCCCCTTGTATATATGAATTTTTTTCCCCTGGGGACCTGGAAGGTTACCCTATGCTTGAACTGGGTTCTCTAC
>JBBPBX010047777.1:0-26015 GCA_038048925.1 Garcialebias charrua | reverse complement strand
AATGTTTTGCTAGTTTTTTGATACTTTGTTAAAAAAAATAAAAATAAAAAAAAAATTGTTGTGTTTTTTTTTTTTTTCCCTCTCTTTTGTTTTCTATTGTTTATTGTTTGTTTGTTTGTTTATTGTTTAAGGAAATTCTACCATTGCTGTTCATTGTTCTTTAGTTTTAGCAGGTCGCTTTCGTAAATGAGCCCATGAGGTTCAAAAGATTTACCTGACTAAATAAAGGTTGAATGAATGAATGAATGAAACAGGCGGAGTTTTGCAAGTTCGGAGCTCTCAGAGATGAACTGATCCACGATCGCATTGTTGGCGGCATAAGAGATGCCTCGCTCTCTGAGAAGTTGCAGATGGATGCAAAACTGACCCTAACTACAGCTGTAATGCGAGTCAGACAGAGTGAAACTGTGAAACAGCAACAAGGTTGGCTGCGCAGTGCGAGTGGCCCTGCATCCATTAAAGAGCCTATTGAAGAGATGCATGCGCTTTCACTGGCACACAGGACAGAGGACAGTGCACAACAGAAAAGAAAAACGAACAGGTATGCAACATCGTCTGCCTGTTATAAATGTGGGAGGGCTCCGTCACACAATTGGAAGGACTGCCCTGCCAAAGAGGCCGAATGCAGGAAATGTCACAAACGAGGACACTTTGCTGCCGTCTGCAGGTCTAAGCAACCTGTACACGAGATGACAGAGGAAAATGGACTGTATCAGGACACTCTGTACTTGGGAGAGGTGAAGTCAGACAGCAGTGGCTGGTACTCAGACATCAAATTAAATGGGGCAGTAGTTTCTTTTAAATTGGATACAGGGGCAGCAGTAACCGCCATTCCTACCACACTATACAGCTACAAAAGAGACGGCCCTCTGTTGCACACCCACAAAAAGCTGTATGGCCCAAATAATACCAGACTATCGGTAGTAGGTCAGATTCAAGGCAGCCTTGAAAGCAGGGATAAAAAGTCCACTCAGTCAGTGTTTGTCATTGATAGCTTGGCTAGACCACTGCTGGGTTTACCGGCAATTACAGAACTAAGTCTTGTGGAGCGAAGAGAGAAAATTGACACACTGGAGGAGACGGGGGACCCGGAGAGAAAATTCAAAAAGAAATTCCCAAAGGTGTTTACAGGATTAGGAAGACTGGAAGGTGACTATCGTATCCGGCTGAGAGACGATGCTGTCCCCTATGCCCTTACAACCCCTCGCCGTCGTGGAGACCGATTCAGAGGTGGTGAGGAGAAACAAGGCGCATCTCAGACCCTTACCAGACATTCATAACCCTACAGAGAATGTGGGGGACACAGAACAGGCAGCAGCACCAGACATTCAGAGCCCTACAAAGGATGTGAGGGACACAGAACAGACAGCTACACCAGAAGTGAGAGGAGGGGAAAATGTGAAAAGGGTTCATCCAAGGAGGGAAGTGAAGGCACCAGTGTGGCTCAAAGATTATGTCCAATAATGCAGAACATTTAAAACCTATTTCAAATGTTATTATTATACTTGTTACTTTAAGTATTCAGTAATTTCAGTGTTTCAAATGTTATTATAATTGTTATTTTAAGTATTCCTTATGTTAGTGATCTGTAAGGTCAGACAGACTGAATGCTGTTAGTTAAGTAGTAAATGTTTGGTTTAAAATTGTATCACTACTTTGGGGAAGGGGAGATGTGGTGTGTTATGGTCCTCGGGGCGTTCCGTACCAGAGGCGCGTTATGTACAAGTACGAGTTGCGGGGTCAGAGTTCATATATAATAAAGACGCCGGCTGGCTAAAGAGTAGCGGTTGTCCGAGTTCTCCGTGAGTATCCAAACTATTACAGCATCAGTAGCACAACCGGCCTTCAGTCCCTCTAGTTACTTCCTAAAGCAGGAAATCCAGTCAGAAATACTCCAAGTTTCTACAACAGGTGAGCAAACACAATGTATTTACATTTCTAGATTAAATTTAGGAAATGTATAAACTTATACTGATGAATTGTACTTACCTTATTGTGTTTCAGAGACTTCACATCCTCTGCCTCTGCGATCCTCACCAAGGAGTGCCCGCACTGGACCAGTAAAGACCGGTGGACGTGTCTTTGTGTTGGATCACACACGCTGGACACCACCTATGAAAGAGGCGATTGATGGCTTGCTGCAGAAACACCCAAGCTTCACATCTCACGGTATGTGAAGCACTTGTCAAAGCTCCTGAACACCAGCTCTTCATTAAATACAAGCCCTGAAAAACTTGTGGAAACCCAGGAACTGTGGCACACTTTAACCAGTCAGTCAACCAGTGTGTCTGTGACCACCATTGAGCCGCCTGTCTTCAATCCACACGCACCTGCTTTGTCCATCCCTATTACACAGGACTCGTTAGAGAAAATTGTGGAGGGCATTTTAGATAAGCAGCAGCAACAACAGCCCGAGCAGAAGAAAAGACAAACAAAGACCTGTCTTTCCTGCGGACAGCCAATGTCTCGTTATGAGACTGATGGTTCCTCCATTCATTTTTTCTTCATTCAGGGACCTGTTCGTTACTTTTACTGCTCAAAAAAGGTTCATGTCACTTATGGTGCTGAGGGACTTTCCAATCCAAACATGTCCTTTGAGAAATTTTCTACCACAACTTTCTTTCAAAGGGAACTGCAGGAAACAAAGAAACGAGTGCAGGAAAAAAATGACAAGAAGAGAAAAAGAACAGAATCTCAGCCAACAGGCCATGTTTGCAGGTTTTGTCATAGGGAGCTGAAGCAGGGACCAAACAGCCCACACATCCATACTGGTTTCCCTGGTGTGGCAGGAAAATGTTCGTTACTTTTACTGCTCAAAAAAGGTTCATGTCACTTATGGTGCTGAGGGACTTTCCAATCCAAACATGTCCTTTGAGAAATTTTCTACCACAACTTTCTTTCAAAGGGAACTGCAGGAAACAAAGAAACGAGTGCAGGAAAAAAATGACAAGAAGAGAAAAAGAACAGAATCTCAGCCAACAGGCCATGTTTGCAGGTTTTGTCATAGGGAGCTGAAGCAGGGACCAAACAGCCCACACATCCATACTGGTTTCCCTGGTGTGGCAGGAAAATATATATATTGTCCATCAAAGGTTCTGTCCATTTATCAGTCACAGGGTATGGTCAGGGAGATGAGTTCGGAGGAGTTCTCCAAATCTCATTTTTATGAGGCAGAGAAACAGAGATGGGTGGCAGAGAGGAAAAAATAAACCTCACATAGTTCTATTGAGATGTTTATTTAGTTATTTTATTATTATTATTCTATATCTTCATATATTTATGCAAATTAAAAAACTGAAAAATCTGGGAAGTTCACATGTAAATATTTCACAGAAAGAAAACATGTTATATAGCAAGGTCACAGTCTTTTTGGTATTTTATCTATACCATGAATGTATTTTCAGGAAAGTCCTGAATGTTTTTATATTTTTTATGGAAGAATTCTGTACTTAATTTCAATTTTTGTAAAATAGTTGCCCAATTAAAGTTTGATATGATAAACTTTGCCTTTGTAGTGTTTTATTTTGTACAGCTGTAACCACACCTGTTCAAGGTGCATTTCTGACATGCTTTTGTACCTGTTTTGTACATTTGCTCAATTATTCCATTGCTACATTTAATTTACTTGAGAAATTGCTTGAGAAATTTCTGCCAGGACCGGGACTCGTCTCTCTCACAGTTTGAGCCTTTGTCTGCTGAGTCCACAGTTCCTAGTGGAGGAGCTCGTTTAAAGGTGCGTCTGGCTCGACTTGAACTGGAAGCCAGAGAGAGGGAACGTAAGGATAACCTGGGGCCTCATGTATCAAAAACCTGCGTGGATTTCCTACTGAAAAGTGACGTACGGTGAAATCCAGAAAAGTGTCTACGCACAAAAAGATCCAGATTTATCAAACTGTGCGTACACCTGAATCCACGCACATTCCTTTTGTACATCACAATTGACGTGGAACTGAGCGCACGTGAGACACCTCCCCTGACACGCCTACATTTACATATGTTAAACAGATGCAAATTACTTCCTGCATGTGTGAAGGACATGTTTGTTTGATCCCTGCGCGATCAGAAATGATTTCTAGATTCGGGAAAATAATGAATTCAATATAATATGAGTGAGGACAAACATCCTAAGTAAGAATAGTAATAAAATGTGTTCATCATGCAAAGAACGAGTGATTGTCGGTATTTGTGTGCGCGCGCACCCTGCTGTGGTGCGCGAACCGGCTCATTCATTCATTCTGTGTGGAAATATTAACTTTGCGCACGAGTTTATTACCATTATTACTGTAAACACAGAGGAACTTACTTGGATGTTTGCTAGAACATAGATCTTTGTTTATGTAGATGATGTGAAGAAACGAGTCTGTGCGTCTTGGTGGAGACTTTTCATGACATGATGTTGGAGTCTCCAGACGCAGCGCGCGCCCCGCAGCCCTGTGCGCAGTCTGTCTGTGAAGCTTTTGCTCTCCTACAAGTTATATAAGGTGTACTTTCACGTGTCATTTTGGAGAAATCTACAATAAACGCAGATAATGAAACACCTCCAGCTGCCGTGTCGACACCGGTGAGGGTGCGCGCGCGCTCCAAGCGCGACCACTCAGCCTTTGGAATCATATGGATGAGACATTCCATTGGACATGATCCGGCTTTGTGTGGACTGGACTGCACAGTCCCGATCGACCTGCAGCTCCCTCTGTGGAACAGTTTGACCGCTGCTTCTGTATGCACGCGTGATGCACGGCTCCCCAGAGCGCAGCAGTAGTGCCAAACTGGAAAATTATTATTTCTGAAAACGGCTGATAAGCCATATCCTAGATCGGAAAACTATATCTGTTTCTAAATAAATGCTCTGCGTGTTACACTATTTATTATAACCTCCAGTAAGGCTGAATGAATCCGTTCCTGTTAAATTTATTTTTGGCACAACGTTGCGCGTCCTTTATTTCACTGCGTCATGTGGATGTAATACTTGTTAATCGTGTGTTTGGAGGGAATATTAATCATTTTCACATCTTGAACTGTTAATAATAATAATAATAATAATAATAATAATAATAATAATAATAATGAATTCAATTTATAACGCACTTTTCATTAATGGAAATCTCAAAGTGCTACAAGGTGCAACATATTTGAATGTCAATAAGACAAATAATAAAACAATTAAAATCAACAACAGTATCAGCTAAGATCAAAAGTAGAATCATGAGGAGTAGAGTATGCTCGGTTGAAAAGAAAGGTCTTCAAGCCGCTCTTAAAGTCAACCACAGACTGTGGGGCTTCAGTTTCTCTGAAACACCTGTAAGTGTCGCCAAAGGAACAAGAACCACAGAAACGTGCGTACGCCTGCTCGGGAGCTTGCGTGGATATGTACCTGGATGCGCATATATTCACGTTCAGTTCAGTTTTGATACATACGGGCTTTTGCGTGGAAAGTGACGTGCGCAATGTTTTTGTGCGCACGCACGGTTGATACATGAGGCCCCTGGAGTTCAAGCTTAAATGCCGACAAATCGAAGCTGAAACTGCTATTAAAATACGTCAGTTGGAGTTGCAGGCTCAAAAACCGACTACAGTTCACACTACAGATGGAGATGAGGCCAAGGTCAGGATTTCACCAGGTAAACCTTCTATACCACCTTCTACTTTTGACATCGGCAAGAATATTGCCCTGGTTCCACCATTCAGAGAGACAGAAGTGGAGGCATATTTTAATGCATTTGAGCGTATTGCGGTTGCCCTTCAGTGGCCCACAGAAGTTTGGCCCCTTTTGTTGCAGTGCAAACTGACTGGTAAGGCACAGGAAGTATGTTCAGCACTCACAATTGAAGACAGTCTTGTGTATGACAAAGTTAAAGCTGCCATACTCAGGGCATATGAGCTAGTGCCTGAGGCATACAGACAACGGTTCAGAGCTTTAAGAAAATCCACTGCACAAACATTTGTTGAATTTGCAAGAGAAAAAGCAATGTTATTTGACAGATGGTGCCAGGCAACCAAAGCCACTGATTTTTCCTCACTACGTGAGTTGGTACTGTTGGAAGAGTTCAAAAACTGCCTTCCTGATCGTACAGTCTTGTACTTGAATGAGCAAAAAGCTACCACCTTACAAGAGGGAGCTATCTTAGCTGAAGAATTTGCCCTTACTCACAAAAATGTTTTTTGTAAATCTGATCAACCCCCTCGGGATAAAATGGGGAAAGATGTGCTACAGTCTCAGGTTAAGAACACTTCAAGCTCCAAATCTGAGAGACAATGTTTTTACTGTCATAAAATGGGGCATATTGTTTCTGACTGTTTGGCCCTTAAACGTAAACAGGCACCCCAACCACCAAAACCAGCTAAAGGGGTTGGCCTGGTTAAGACGCCAAGATCTTCCCCACATCTCTCAAACATGACTGAAGCTGATGACTGTTTTAAGCCCTTCATTTTTGATGGTCTTATCTCTCTAACAGGACTTCCTAAGGATGAGAAACCTGTGAGGATACTGAGGGACACTGGTGGTTCTCAGTCGTTCATCCTGTCCAGTTTTCTGCCATTTAATGCTGACTCCTCCTGTAATGCAAGTACAATAGTACAAGGAATTGGAATGACGTATGTACCAGTACCTTTACATTATGTTCACATAAAGTCCAAGTTGGCCTCTGGATGTTTTAAAGTTGCAGTGAGAAACTCCTTCCCTGTGCAAGGGGTTGAATTTATCATGGGAAATGATCTTGCTGGAGACAAGGTACTTCCTAATCCTGAGGTGGTGGATAATCCCAGTTGCATGATGGGTGAAGATGTGGTGTTGAAGTCCCATCCTGATGTGTTTTCTGTCAGTGTTCTTACCAGGTCCCAAGCTCGTAAGCTGAAGGAAGTGAATTTGGATGACTCTGTTCTTGGCTCTGCTTTGATGGAGGACAAGTTACCAGCAGAGGTCCTTTCAGGAACGGCACCCCTCAAGGAGGACTTTACCCCAAGATCAGAGGTTTTTCTCCCATTATCAATAACGCATGAGAGTTTGAGCCAGGCTCAGAAAAGTGATGAAACACTCACTAAATGCTTTGGAGGTGTGTGTGATTCAATAAAGAGTAATAAAACTCATACGTTTTATGTTGAGAATGGATTACTCATGAGAAAATGGATTTCAAGGCCTGCCTTGCAACAAAAAGGTAGTGAAGAGGATTGGGGAGTAGTGCATCAAATAGTCATTCCTCAAGTTTATCGTGAACAAATACTGCAGCTAGCACATGACCACTCATGGTCTGGTCACTTGGGAATCACTAAAACCCATGACCGTGTTCTACAGCATTTCTTTTGGCCAGGCCTCAAGAAAGATGTTGCCAGGTTCTGTAGGACATGTAAAGTTTGCCAAATAGTGGGTAAACCTAATCAAAGGGTTCCACCGGTTCCCCTTAAACCCATCCCTGCAGTTGGTGAACCTTTCGAGCGTGTTCTGGTGGACTGTGTGGGTCCTCTGGCCAGAACAAAGGCTGGTAATCAGTTTCTCTTAACTATCATGTGTGCTGCCACTCGCTTCCCTGAAGCTATTCCATTAAGGAGAATCACAGCACCTACCATAACAAAAGCTCTTTTGAAGTTTTTTGCAACTTTTGGTCTGCCTAAAGTTATACAGACTGATCAAGGCAGTAATTTTCAGTCCAAACTTTTCCAGCAAACTTTCCAGTCTTTTGGTGTTAAACACATTACTTCTAGTCCTTATCACCCTCAGTCACAAGGCGCACTTGAGAGATGGCACCAGACTATTAAGGCCATGATGCGAAAGTATTGTCTTGAGACGGGAAAAAACTGGGATGAAGGACTTCCTTTCTTGCTGTTTGCAGCCCGAGAAGCAAAGCAGGAATCTCTTGGATTCAGCCCTGCTGAATTAGTTTTTGGACATGGTGTAAGAGGACCACTGAAGGTTCTGAAAGAACAACTCTTGTCAGCTGACTCAAAGCCACAATCTAATGTGCTTGAGTTTGTCACCCAGTGTCGGGAACGTCTTTACCATGCTTGTTCGATAGCAAGAAAGTCTTTGTCTGCTGCTCAAGGGAAAATGAAAAAGCTATATGACACAAAGACTGTACAGCGGTCATTCGAACCAGGTGACAAAGTACTCATGCTGGTGCCCACACCTGGACCATCTCTTGCAGCACACTTTGCAGGCCCATACGTGGTCAAAAGAAAAGTCAATGACACAGACTACATTATTCACACCCCTGATAGGAGGCGCCAAACACGTCTGTGTCACATCAATATGTTAAAGTTGTTTCATTCCAGAGAAGATGAACGTAAGGACTCATCTTGTGAGAACTCTCCCAAAACTGCATCCATCTCTCTTGTGTCTGGAGATGTCCACCCTGATGGTTTGAAAAAGTGTGATGAAGACCACTGTGGTAAACTCTCAAACTCTGTCATTCTTGACTCTTTGGATGCATATCTGTCCTATCTTCCCAGGGGTGAGAAGGAGGATGTGGAAGGCCTGATCCAGTTGTACCCTATGCTTTTTGGAGACGTGCCCTCTAGGACCTCGGTATTGGAGCATGACATTGATGTGGGCGACGCATCCCCCATTAAACAGCATGCATACCGTTGTTCCCCAGCCAAGAGGGAAATGATGGACAAAGAGGTTCAATATTTATTGGAAAATGGTTTGGCTAAACAAAGTCAGAGCTCCTGGAGCTCTCCATGCCTTTTGACACCAAAGCCTGATGGCTCTCAACGTTTATGTACAGATTTTAGAAGAGTAAATGCAGTTACAGTCCCTGACTCGCATCCATTACCTCGTATGGAAGACTGCATAGACAGCATTGGTGCAACCACCTATATAACAAAGTTGGATCTACTGAAGGGCTACTGGCAAGTTCCCCTAACTGCCAGAGCTTCTGAAATTTCAGCTTTTGTCACCCCAGACCACTTCCTACAATATACTGTAATGGCATTTGGAATGCGAAATGCACCAGCTACCTTTCAGCGACTGATGAACACTGTATTAAGAGGAATTAAGAACTGTAATGTGTACTTGGATGACATTGTAATCTATTCCTCATCATGGAATGATCATCTTACCACTTTGAAAACTGTGTTTTCTCGTTTAGCCCAAGCCTCCCTCACCTTGAATCTGAAAAAATGTGAGTTTGCCAAAGCGGTGGTGACCTACCTTGGAAAGGAAGTGGGCCATGGCCAGGTACGCCCGGTAAATGCAAAGGTGGAGGCTATCCTAAACTACCCAAAACCCACCACAAGACGTGAGCTTCGGCGGTTCTTGGGTCTAGTTGGCTATTACCGGTGTTTCTGCAAGAACTTTTCAATGGTAGTGGCTCCTCTGACGAATCTGTGTAGTCCAAAGAAACCGTTCATGTGGACTACAGAATGTCAACATGCATTTGACTGTGCAAAGTCCATTCTATGCAGCGCTCCTGTATTGGCAGCTCCTGACTTCAGCAAGGCCTTCAAGCTGGAGGTAGATGCAAGCGCTACTGGGGCTGGAGCAGTGCTACTCCAAGATGGACCAGATGACATCAGTCACCCAGTTTCCTACTACTCAGTTAAGTTCAAGCCTCATCAATTGAATTACTCTACAATAGAGAAAGAAGCCTTGGCCATGCTATTAGCTTTGCAACATTTTGAAGTTTATGTCAGTTCACCAAGTTCTGTTATAGTCTATACAGACCATAACCCATTAGTCTTCCTGAACCGCATGTACAACCACAACCAGCGGCTAATGCGGTGGGCTTTGCTGGCCCAAGAATACAACCTAGACATCAGACATAAAAAAGGGGTTGAAAATGTGATAGCTGATGTACTTTCCAGGATATAGTGCTGTAGTACAAATGATGTAAGTTCAAGTGTTCTTATTTAATGTAGGATTTTATGGGGGAGGGTGTTACGGTCACTGACCTCTAAGGGCTCTCTTTTCTTGAGGGAGCCCTCTCTCTCTCCTATTGTTTTTCAGTTCTACCTGGCTGCCACAGGTGAAAAGTGTTTGAGCTCGTCAGCCACCCCATAAAGAGCTTCATGCCAAAGATGTCAGGTCCCTTTTGTCTGGGCCTTGATCTGCTGTGATCTTGTCTGTGTGGTTTGATAAAACTTAACTGATCTTGCTGTGAGCACTTTTGGTATAGTTTGTGAGTGCCTAACTAATGTTGTTGTTTTTTCTCTGTTCACAGGGGAAGCTGGTAGGGGTTCTCTGCCATTTCTGTTCCAACCTGTTTTCTCCTGTTTTGTGGATAGCTAGGGAGCTTAGCCATTGTATTTTAAGTTTACTTCTAGCTAGTTATATATTTTCTTTATAGTTAGAAGGGGGTGTTTTGTTTGTTGTTTTGGCCTTGGAGACCCTGAAGCTTAAAGCTTCCCTGTGTTTTTCTGATTGTTTTTTCTCTTTTCTACTTTGTAAAATAAACATGTTATTTTATTGACATCAACTGTTAGTTTTTTTTTATGTTACACCCAGTGCCATATTTTTACCTGATTAGCCTCAGGGTGAGGTTGTAACACTGGGCCATATCATATCGTCCACGATAATACCGGTAAAAACAGCTTGCCTGGGCAAAAAAATGATATCATGATATGCTAATTTCATGACGTAATACGTCAGAACGCCCCACCCCCTTAACAACGAGCGCTTAAACCGACAAAACAGAACTGCGCACCTCCCTCCACCAGTCTGCGTGCAATATTTGCTGGCTAAAATGCTAAAAAAACAACAACTTGTGTCTCAGGCAGCTTCTCCCTTCTCCCTCTCTGTGCTTGCGCGCAGGCACAGAGAGCTCAAATGTCTTCCCCTCCCCCGCTCCGACCCGCTCTGCAGCCGTTGCGCGTGCTGCCGGTTGCAACCTCGCTGTTATCTCAAACACGCGCAGCTCAGCTGGTTCCACAGTCGCTCCACGGCAGTTCAGTTAAAGGGGACCAAATGTAGGATATATAATTTTTTTGTGGTTTATCTGTGGGCTATCCAGACCATTTTCAGTCAATTTTATACACAAAATAATGCTTGGATAATAAAATATCCCCTTTCTAATTCTGCCAAATTTCACTTCCGTTCTAAACGACCGGTTTATGAATAATGAGGTCTGAAAGCCACGCCCTACAAAGACCTATTTACATTAACTACGCCCTCTGTAACAGCCAGTATCTCTAATATGTTGTTATTTTAAAATTAGCTCTTTTTTATTACTCATTTGACTTACTGTTAGTGCTAGTAGCTTAAGATAACTTACCAAAAGCCCTCTGCGCGCGCCGCCATTTGCAGCTCCTTTTTTTAGCATTAGCCTCGAATAGCTTTTCCTCCTCCGAGCGGGCGGTGTTAGCTCCGCTCGTTGCATGCGGCGCTTTTGGGAGCGTGCTTCAGTCCACACACACAAAGTTCACAGAATGTCTCGCTCCAGTTAATTTATCCGCATGAGGCAACCTTTGACCGGACCCCCGGACCTCAAAAGTCAGTAGCTCCCAACAACTCCCGCACGCAAATGGTGTCTTCGCCGGCGGTCTGCAAAACAAAAGGCTTAAAAAAAAAAAAAGATACCGCGACCGGGAGGCGAACCCGTGTCCTTCGGATTACGAGTCCGGTTCACTACCTCTGGGCCAACCAGGTAGTTATGCAAAAAGCAGTCTTTCATCGTATAAGAAATAATCACAACCACCTACATTTAGAACGCTGAAGTTTTGATTAGATTTTGATGAAGTGAAAGGTATTCTTAAAATAAATAAGTTGCTAATCTGAAAATATATCGATCAGTGGTGCTTGATGGTACAGACTGTCGCCCCGCGAGAGTCACACACTGTGTGTGTGTTCATTCATTCTGCCGGCTGCGCGTTGGGAGCGATATTACACTAAAAATTGAACTAAAACGTAAAAATAACAATTATAAAGTATTATTATGTCGATGTATATATCTAGTCTCACCCCGATTTCTCCGAAACAAAAGGCTTTAAAAAAAAGGGGGAAAAAAAAAGATGCCTTAAACAGGATGCGAACTCCGCTCTCCTGCGTGGCGCTTAAGTGTCGTAACCGCTCAACCAAACTGACAGTTGTGCAAGAGCAGTCCTTCATCATATAAGAAACAAGTCCAAACCGCGAGAGTGTGTGTGCACAGTTTCAACGAGACAGAGTTCATTCAAACAAGGTAATAAAACATTCTGGTTTTACTCGAGATGTGCTGCATGGCTGGAGCAGGGCAAACCCCTAGCCCCCCGGGGGCTAAATAAATGAATAAATAAATAAATAAATGACCGCCAGGTCAGCTCCTAAACCGCTAGGCAACCGTGACATGTTTTATACTCAAGTGGGTGGAGCATCACCAGGGGTTGCTAGGTGAGGGGCTGGACTCAGGTTTGAGGTGATTGGCTACGGTTTGTGACATCACAAACCGCAGGAAGTGTGAAACGGAGCGTTTTTAATCACAGACAAATAAATCTACTTAGAGTAAATAAACCACTGGGTGCATTTTTTTGGCACAAGGACTGTTTTTTTATGAAGTAAATACCCAAAGTTTAGTAAAAAAACATTAAAAAGTGAATTTTGCATGTGTGGTCCCCTTTAAAACAAGTTGCTACTCATCCACCTCAACCACCAGTTCTGTGTGCTGAATCTAGTTCAGTCTAAAGGTTTAACATAAGAGCCTGATTCACCAGTACACAGCCAGGTTTTCGTCACAAACATAAAAATGCAAAAAGCCCATCCTGGTTGGAGCTGGGTCTGTCACCAGCGGATTTGGATCTTGTCAGTCCATAAAATGGGCGCTATCAACTGTTATCATCCCCATTTGTAGCGGCGAAACTGTCACAATCTACCTCCTAGCATGTTTCAAAGAACGTTATCAGCGTTATAATCGTTGTGAGTAGGCAGCGTGTTTCGGTAAACCCGGAAGTGCTGTGTTTTTGTTTTTTCAGCTTATGTAACCGTTTTCCTAAACCTAACCTTAAACCTGACCCAGAGGACCAACCCTAAACCTAACTCCCTTACCCTTGTGCCTAAACCTAACCAAGACCCTAAACCTAACCCAAGACCCTTTACTCTAAACTTAACCACGTAGCTAAAGATCGAGCCTGCTGTCATCGCTTGTAACGGTGACAACGTACCTTTAAACCTCCTAGGAGGTACAGGAGGGGCAATCTGACTGCTACGAATGGGGATGATAATGGGCAATCTGACCGCTACATATGGTTGATAACATCCGAAGCGGATGCTGTCACCAACAACAGATCTTGACTCAGCAGGTTGTGGAGGTTTATTAAACCCGAGTGAAGACATGATGAAGGCTGGGGGAGGGTGAATCTGTGAGTCAACAACAGGCTTCAGCCAGTTGTTGACAGGATCCAAAGGACACCATCGAGCAGATTTATCATCATCAAACTGGTTGTGCAAGCCACTTATGGGACTGAGTTTGTTGTGGCTCCTCAGACTGATGAAGTCCTTTGGATGAAGGATGAAACGTTTCAACAAAAATAAACCGTCCAAAGGACTTGACTTGACTTGACTTTGTTGGATTTTTTTATTGGATTATTGAGCATGAACTTTGATGAAACCAGTGAACAGAGTGACAAGGATATCACCAGTGTTGATTCAGGACACAGTGAGGACATGTGGATGTCCATTCTCGTGTCCTTGGATCTCCTTGGGGTTCACATTCAGGTTGAGTCCTCCCATCTTCTGTGGAACGGGCCTCTCTGTCCCTTGGCTAATGACGGATTAGCTGGGCTGCCTGCATCAGACTCTAGTGTTGGATTGTCTGCTAAACACACTTCCATGTGTCCCTGAAGGCTTTGACGATGTACCTCATGGCTGTTTGGTGTGAGGGATGGTGTCGGTGAATCAGTTCAGACTCAGACTTTAAAAATCAGTTTCCAGTGCTGTGTGATAGTCTTGCTCTAGACTTTGCCTAAAAACAACACCTACACAATCGACTATAATACTATGCTAACTACTGTATACGTACCTGTATACAGTACATCATACATTGCAAAATGACGTCCACCAAGGCAAAAAAAACAGGCTTGATGTCACTGAAGTATGAACAATATGTGTATTTCTTTATTTTGATTTTAAACAGTTGGACAGAGTGTAACATAAACAGAAGTTCTCCTGGAAACTATTTTACTTTGACCTGTATTCTTTCTTCTTCTCCTGTTTTGAGCTCTTTGCCAAACGTAGAAACAAAACTTTCAGGTTAGTGTTGCGGTTGGGATGGAAGTTCATTTATGAAAACTTACACATAGGAATTTGAGTAAAAAAAAAAAAACACCTTACATTTTATTTAACAAAAACAAAAGGCTAGCATGGCAACTAAAACTTTAAATCCAGGTACAAAGGAGATGAGAAGAAAACCCGGACATGGCGTTGCGCATGCACAATGCCAAACTGAAAGTTATGCACAATAACTCATGTTCCCTGAAGGAAGGGAATGAGGTGCAACATACTTGCTATGGGAATTGCGCCCCCACGCGATTACCTGAATGAATATACTCACGCCTTTATGGCTAGGGGCGTCACCGCCGCGCCAGAGGCCCCGCCCTCTGGGTACTTAAGCGGCGTGCGCCCCTCCATCTTTCTCCAAAATTACACTTCACAGAGCTTTCAGCATTGAAAAGGGCCAGATATGTTGTACCTCGTTCCCTTCCTTCAGGGAACATGAGTTATGGTGCATAACTATCAGTTCCCTTTCAGTCTGGTCTCTCGGTGCAACATAATAATAATAATAATAATGTCCTTTTTTGTCATCTGTGTATGTTTCCCATACACAGACGAAATTCGTCTCTGCATTTAACCAAACCACCACCAGGTGGTGCAGTGAGCAGCCATAGAAAGCGCCCGGGGAGCTGGAAAGGACAGCCTGAGTGACGTCACCCGCAGTAACATCCAAACTGTAATGCTTTGCAAAAGTGTTTAATGAGCTCCAGTTCGCAGCAGCGCAGATGTCTGCAACTGGTACACCCTTGAATAATGACCAGGAAGTGGCCAAGCCCCGAGTGGAGTGAGCGTGCACTCCAGAGGGTACCTGTTGACCTTTGCTACTGTATGCCCTTTTAATGGCCTCAGTCACCCAATGTGAGAGGCGTTGTTTTGATAGGGCCTTCCCGGTAGCAGGTGCTGCAAAGCAGACGAACAGTTGGTTTGTTTTTCTCCATTCGGCTGTTCTCTGCATGTAAGTGCGTAAAGCTGTCACGGGGCAGAGAGCCTTCAACCTTTCCTGTTCCTGAGTAAGGACAAGTGCAGGTGGGAAGGAGGAAAGATCAAAGTCTAGACTCCTGTGGTTCAAAGTCAAGACCTTGGGAGTGTATGTGGGATTAGGCCTTAGTGTGACCTTTGACCCGCCAGGGGCGAATCTGGTACACATTGGATGTACAGACAACGCATGGAGGTCACCCACGCGTTTCGCCGAGCAAAGTGCCAGGAGTAGAGTGGTTTCATAAGATAATACAGGTAGTCCCCGACTTACGAGCGAGTTCCGTCCCTAGGGGGCGCTCGTATGTCAAAAATTCGTAAGTAGGATCACATAGTAAAAAAAAAAAAAATTTTTTTTTTATTTTTATAAATGAATACATGTACAGTACTGGACAGTCACCAAGCACTTAGCCTATCCTAACACAGTTTTTAAAGATGAAGGAATAAGTTGAATTGTCTCCCTTTCACATAAAGGGAGCAAGCTCCCTATGGAGCCTGCAGGGAGGAGGGAGACAATTCAACTGACTCCTTCATCTTTAAAAACTGTGTTAGGATAGGCTAAGTGCTTGGTGACTGTACAGTACTGTACATTTATCTATTTATTAAAAATATACAGTATATACAGTATTTTTATTTTTTATTGTTTTTTATTTATAAATAGATAAATGTACAGTACTGTACAGTCACCAAGCACTTAGCCTATCCTAACACAGTTTTTAAAGATGAAGGAGTCAGTTGAATTGTCTCCCTCCTCCCTGCAGGCTCCATAGGGAGCTTGCTCCCTTTATGTGAAAGGGAGACAATTCAACTTATTCCTTCATCTTTAAAAACTGTGTTAGGATAGGCTAAGTGCTTGGTGACTGTCCAGTACTGTACATGTATTCATTTATAAAAAAAAAAAAAAATATATATATATATTTTATTATTATTATTTTTTTTTTAATGAGATGCATGCTCTTAAGTCCGGGACCTCGTAAGTCAGAGCGCTCGTAAGTCGGGGACTACCTGTAAATCTATTTTAACCTCGCTCAGTGGCTCAAATGGGGAGTCACAGAGAGCCCCCAGGACCAGGCCAAGATCCCAACCAGGGGTCAGGGTCCTGCTGGGTGGTTTAGTCCGAAGCACACCCTTCATAAATCTTATTATGATTGGATGTGCTCCAGGTGTCCTGTGTCCACAGCTTTCATGACAGGCTGAAATAGCTGATAGGAAAACTTTAATACATTGAATAAGAACGACCTTTTTCCAGTAAGTCCTGAAGGAAAGTCAAGAGCTGAGCCAAGTCGCATGCATAAGAAATAATATTTCTTTTTGAGCACCAGGCTTCAAAAATACACCATTTCTGTACGTATAGGGACTGTGTTGATCCAGCACGGGCATTTTGTATGGTTATTACCACATTTTCCAGCAGGTTTGACGCTATCAACTTGTTCTTTTCAGCCAACAAGCTGAGACTTTTGGCAGTTCCTGGCCTAAGTGGCTGTACTGCCCCTTCTGGTGACACAGAGGCTGTGAGCCCCTGGAGGTCAACCAGGTTGGGAAGAAGGCCTCCTTGCCGGTGTGCCCCCAGGTTGCTCTGCTCAGGGGTAATTGAGGGCAGATGTAACCTGTCATCCTTATTAGATAGGATTGGAGCAGAGAGTCTATTTTCCCCCTCCAAGTTTGGGGTCCTAGGACTGGGAGACTGCAAGTTATGTAAACGAGCAGACCTCCTGACTCCAATCCATTTTCTGGAGTGGTCCAGTTTACTGGTCCTTGGCTTTAATGGAGCATCGGTACCAGGTAAACCGACCGGGGTCTGTGTTTCACCCGTTGGGAGAATCTTGTTTGAAAGCCGATCTGGATCAGCACAGAGAGGGAGGTCACGTGCTGTCTGATAACTGCTTGGAGATTGTGTGTCCCTCGTTAATAACAAAGGAGCAGCTACAACGTGAGAACGTGGGGGTTTTCCTTTTGGTTTGGCAGACTTCAGATTATTTGGTGATAAGGAGCCCAGTCCCCTTCGAAAAACAGGAAGAGAGATCTGATTCAACTTTGATTTGTTTTCATCCACAGCAGCCTGAACACAGTTGCTACTGTGAAGGTGTGAAGATTGTGGCTGCCTGAGGGCATCTGATGTAGACCCCCCATCGTTAGACTCTGTCAGCTTGCCTCCCTGAGGTGCGGACATGTCACGTGTTCATCTGGTTAGTGTATTGGCTGCCCCACCGTTCACAATGGAGTGGGGGCTTAAGCACGTGACCCTCCTCACCTGTCTCCATGAGGGGTGTGGGAGGTGCTTGCAGACACCTCTGTGTCTGCTTACTGCAGATGAATCAGAGGCACCCTACTAGGGTTTATTGATTAGGCTAATACCCCGTGGGCCGTGAGGGAGGGGGGGGAAAGGCCCCCTCCCTTTATGACGGCTTGCAGGCCAGAGGGACCTGCTTTACTGAAGATATTTGTGTGTTGTTGTTGTTTTTTTGAGAGTCAATAAAACAGAGAGGAGCTGTTTCATGAGCTTTATTCGTGCTTATGTGCAATGACGTACACGATTCTATGTCACTCACAGCAGAGAAAGCATGATTTGTGCATGCTGTAAATATACCAGCTTTTTGTACCGTGTTACAAGTAAAGTCTGGACATGAAAGGATCATTCCCAGTACCACGTGGGCGGGTGATCGTGTAATGTGGGAACGTGGACCTGGTTCATCAGGCACGTTTTATTCTGGTGTCCCGATTCGCCGAGGAGGCCCTGTGTTTGGCTGCCTGGTGGGGAACAAACCTGTTTTTGCTCCATGCGTGCTCTGTGCGAGGTTGGCCCGGCGGGGGGTCTCTGCCGGGGCTCTTCCTCATATGCTGGCCGCTTCTGCGGTGGGGCACGCGTTGCCGAGTGGTGTCGGGACTACGCAGGTCTGTTTCCAGCAGACTCCCTTGGGAGGGCGAAGCTTCTCCAGGTAATGCCCACCTGGAGAGCTTCCGCCTGTCTGCGTCTTTGGTCCAGCTTGGTCTGAGTTCACTCCAAAGCTTTACCAAATAATCCCGTCGGCTCTATCGAGTGATGGAGAAAAGGCACCTTTTGTCCCTCCGGGAGATCCGTTAAAGTCATCCACAGGTGGCAGATCACGATGACCACTTCTGCCATGCCCCTGCCTTGTGCAACAGCAGCTGTCCCCATCATACGGAGCACAAAGTCTGTTGCTCTGCGGGCTTCGTCCAGCAAGTCGGCGGCCGCCTGCTTGTCCGTTGTTACCTGGAGCAGTTTTTCGGCCAGGTAAGCCTGCATTAACGCGGACACGCTCATGGCGCGTGCCGCGAGTCCCTGAGCCCTGTAGCACTTCTCGAGTAGAGACGCTGAAGCTCGACAAGCTTTGCTGGGGAGAGTTGGTTTTGTCCCTGATGACTTAGGAGCCAGGTGAGATGCTAGTGTGTCCTCAATCTGAGGCACGTTAGCTATTCCCACCTCATCTATCCCGTCTACGTTGAGGAACTGTGAGAGGGGAAGGAGCATGGGGGCTCTTGGTTGAGTCCAGGTGCGAGTTAGTTCTGTGAGGAAGTCCGGGAACACGGGCATCCTTTGCCTCGTGGCAGCCTGCTGCTTCGAGTAAAAATAGTTTCCTGCCAGCCTCATGACCTGTTGGCGAGGCGGAGGTTCAGGCCATGGGATGTGCAGCGCGTCAGCTGCTCTGTGGCACAAATCAAACAGAGCAGGGATGGAAAAGTCTGTTTCTGGGAGCATAGGTACCGGGGTCTGGGAGAGAGCTTCACCCTGATCCTCCAGTTCCACGTCTGCCTCCTCCTTTGAAAATTCCCCCGAGGCTGAAATCGAGATCTCGTCCTTGTTCATCATGTCTCGGGTGTCGAACTCGACTGTTAGGTCCACCATAGGAGCCAGCACGTCAGGGCTGTCGCCCCATTCGACGTGCTGTCATGTAGAGCCATGTTCTCTAGCTCCGGCGTGAGAGTGAGGGGCTCCGTAGTGTCCGCGTCCGCTGGTGTCGCTGAATTGCCCATGGCCTTGGCGACGTGATCAACCCGATGCCGCAGCACCGCATCCAGCATGAGGCTGCGGTGTGGGCAAAAGTCGGGCACATCCAGTGCTGTTTTTGCATGAAGCATTCCCAGGCAGACTGGACAGGCCTCGTGGGTGTCCGTTGCTGCGACGGATAAACCGCATCCACTGGGACAGGCGCGCGAAGTTGGGCTCGCCGTCCCGCTGGTTTTCCTTGGAAGTCTCGCCTTTCGCTTTCCTTTCTCCAGAGGCATGTCCGAGATAAGGCGAGCGAGTCCTTCCAGAATCTTTTTTCTTTTTCCTTGAAATGTCTCCTCCGTCGCGTCGCTTTTGCTGGCTAGCTCGCTAGGAGTTAGCAAAATAGCTTTTTCCTTGTGGCTTAGTTAGCGCAGTCGAGCGAAGCAATCTGTAGAGAGAGGAGAAGAAAATACTTTGGGGTTAAGAGAAATGTGCCGGACTAGCTTTCGCTAGTCCAGCAATACGCAGGAATAATTCTCTGTGCGCTCTGTGCAGGGAGCGAGCTCACCTCAAGTTGAGCGATGAAGCAACAGAGAAGTCCCGCGAAGAGGTAGTTCAGGTTTAGCGAGGTGAAGGGCAAAAAAGAGAAAGATGGAGGGGCGCACGCCGCTTAAGTACCCAGAGGGCGGGGCCTCTGGCGCGGCGGTGACGCCCCTAGCCGTAAAGGCGTGAGTATATTCCTTCAGGTAATTGCGCGGGGGCGCAATTCCCATAGCAAGTATGTTGCACCAAGAGACCAGACTGAAAGGGAACTGATGAGCAGTTAAACCAACAATTTTAATAACTTTACTTTTGTTACTTTGTAACAGGTAACATGGGTAAATGAAAATTCACAAGAATACAAAAATAAATAAATAAGTAAAACTTCTGATACATGGAAAAAAGTTTAACTTTATTTGAGAGATGACACACTTGAACATTATAAAGATGTGTGCATGATTTTTCCTCTGGCTTCTAGTTGGTTAAATACATAAAACATTTAACAAGAAACCAAAGTTTAAAAAACACAACTTTTTCACAGAGGGAAGAATTGACCTAGAGCCCTCTTTCCTCTCTCATTCTCATTTTATTGTTGGATGTAACTGGGACTGTACATAATCTTATTCCATCACGTGTACCATATGTGGTGCAAAAAACAAAGCTCAGAAATGGTGTTGTGGTGTGTGTATGTGTGTGTGTGTGTTGGTGCAAGCGTATTGGCCCGCCTATGCGCCAGACTACGTACCGACATTATCGGGACATTTGGTATTAGCCAGCCTTTGCCAATGTCCGGATAAAACATGGATTGTATCCAAATATATTAATATGTAAACATTGTTTTTTCTCATCAATATCAGAGTAACTTGTGTCTAAATGGCTGCCTGGATGAGTTGGAGTGTGCTTTAACACTTAAAATTGTTTTAATAAAAAGTTATTTACATTTATAAAATTGTCTGGCGAAGCACCTCCCCAGGAATATGTGTGTGGTGTGTGTCTTTTTGTGTATCGGTTGCATTTATTGAAGCCGTGTGTGTGGCTCACTGACACACAGCGCGCCAAACTGCAACGCCCCTCCTCTGCTCCCTGTTGTGGGCGGGGCCTCAGCCGAGGTTTTAAAAGTTAAACCCCTCTAGCTGACACGTGTAGAGACGTAATGGCTTCCTTTCTGCAGTATGACGGCCTGAGGTGAGCGGAGATTTTAAAAGTTTAAAAGTTTAAACCGTGGATTTTGCAGCACGTGGACGGAGGTATTGACTGCACAGAGGTAAGAATTCATTTAAATTTATTTTTTATTTTTTTTGCTTTGAGGACATTGAAGTAAATGTTAGCGTGTGTAACGTGACACGCTGTGTGAATGTTGTAGCAAACTTTATCAACATTTATATAAATTAGCAACTATCTGTGCATGAGTTTTGAGTGGTTTGAGCGGTTATTTAGAGTCGAACGTGACGAAGATGAGACGAAGAAAAATGTAAACTCACGTAGCGTGACGACGTCGCCACAGCGTGACACGTTGTAGCAAACTTGATCAACATTTTTATAAACTAGCAACAATAGAGCGGATTCGGATGTTGTCAGTCCATACAATGGGCGCTATCAACTGTTATCACAGTTAGCACTTTGAGATTTTCGTTAATGAAAAGTGCGTTATAAATTGAATTCATTATTATTATTATTATTATTATCATCCCCATAGTCTATCGGAGAAAATGTCCAACGTACCTCTTAACATGTTTAAAAGAACGTAATCGAAACCTAACCACGTAGCTAAAGACGGAGCATGTTGTCATTCATTGTAAGGGTGATAACGTACCTTTAAACCTCGTAAGAGGTAGAAGATGGGCCTTTTGACCGCATTGAATGAGGATGATAACAGATGATAGCGCCCATAGAATGGACTGATAACATCCGAAGCGGGTGAACAATATCTATGCATCACTTGTGGGTGTTTTGAGTGGTTATTTAGTAAAATAAGTGGTTTGGACATGTCCAGAGGAGGGACAGTGGTTTGGACATGTCCAGAGGGGGGACAGTGGTTTAGGAGGGACAGTGGTTTGGACATGTCCAGAGGAGGGACAGTGGTTTAGACATGTCCAGAGGAGGGACAGTGGTTTTCCAGAGGAGGGACAGTGGTTTGGACATGTCCAGAGGAGGGACAGTGGTTTGGACATGTCCAGAGGAGGGACAGTGGTTTGGACATGTCCAGAGGAGGGACAGTGGTTTGGACATGTCCAGAGGAGGGACAGTGGTTTGGACATGTCCAGAGGAGGGACAGTGGTTTGGACATGTCCAGAGGAGGGACAGTGGTTTGGACATGTCCAGAGGAGGGACAGTGGTTTGGACATGTCAGAGGAGGGACAGTGGTTTGGACATGTCCAGAGGAGGGACAGTGGTTTGGACATGTCCAGAGGAGGGACAGTGGTTTGGACATGTCCAGAGGAGGGACAGTGGTTTGGACATGTCCAGAGGAGGGACAGTGGTTTGGACATGTCCAGAGGAGGGACAGTGGTTTGGACATGTCCAGAGGAGGGACAGTGGTTTGGACATGTCCAGAGGAGGGACAGTGGTTTAGACATGTCCAGAGGAGGGACAGTGGTTTAGGAGGGACAGTGGTTTGGACATGTCCAGAGGAGGGACAGTGGTTTGGACATGTCCAGAGGAGGGACAGTGGTTTAGACATGTCCAGAGGAGGGACAGTGGTTTAGGAGGGACAGTGGTTTGGACATGTCCAGAGGAGGGACAGTGGTTTAGACATGTCCAGAGGAGGGACAGTGGTTTAGGAGGGACAGTGGTTTGGACATGTCCAGAGGAGGGACAGTGGTTTGGACATGTCCAGAGGAGGGACAGTGGTTTGGACATGTCCAGAGGAGGGACAGTGGTTTGGACATGTCCAGAGGAGGGACAGTGGTTTGGACATGTCCAGAGGAGGGACAGTGGTTTGGACATGTCCAGAGGAGGGACAGTGGTTTGGACATGTCCAGAGGAGGGACAGTGGTTTGGACATGTCCAGAGGAGGGACAGTGGTTTGGACATGTCCAGAGGAGGGACAGTGGTTTGGACATGTCCAGAGGAGGGACAGTGGTTTGGACATGTCCAGAGGAGGGACAGTGGGTATATTGGTAGAAGGATGTTAGAAATGCAGCTGCAGGAAAAAGACAAAGAGGAGATATATGGATGCAGTTAGAGAGGACATGGAGGTAGTTGGAGTGAGGACAGAGGATGCAGAGGACAGAGTGAGGTGGAGGAGGATGACTCGCTGTGGCGACCCCTGAAAAGGGAAAAGCCGAAAGAAGAAGAAGCGTTAACATTTAACTTGACCACTGCAGCGTGACAAGCTGTGAACGCTGTATTGTAACATAAAGAGAGGTTTTAATGTTTTCACCGTGATTTTTGTGCTAAATTTGCTCTTTTTTTTTTTTTTTTTACCTCTGAGCAGTGAGCAGACGGACGAACTGCGTCGTTACGTCATCACGTCATCACGTTGCAGCCTCGTTACGTCATCACGTTGACTGCAGTTTTATGTAGGTATAAGAATACTGTTGTTGGAATACTGAATACTGAATAATACAGAATACTGTATAAGTGTATTGTATAAACTTGAGAATTGTTTTTTAACTTTTTCATATTTTTACATGTACAGGTTTTCAGCTAGTCCAAGAGGTCATTTGGTATTTGGTGAGTCAAACATCCCGCCTTCCTGAAAACAGACAGATGGATTCTTTACTGACTGAGGTCCACGCTTTATCCATCCATCCATGCATTCATCCATCCATCAAACATCCATCCATCAAACATCCATCCATCCATCATCCATCAAACATCCTACCTTCCTAAACCCAGACATATGGATTCGTTACTGACTGAGGTCCAAGCTTTATCCATCCATCATCCATCAAACATCCTACCTTCCTAAACCCAGACATATGGATTCTTTACTGACTGAGGTCCAAGCTTTATCCATCCATCCATCTATCAAACATCCATCCATCCATCAAACATCCATCCATCCATCCATCAAACATCCATCCATCCATCAAACATATATCCATCCATCAAACATCCATCCATCCATCAAACATCCTGCCTTACTGAACCCAGACAGATGGATTATTTACTGACTGAGGTCCACGCTTTATCCATCCATACATCCATCCATCCATCAAACATCCACACATCCATCCATCCATCCATCCATCAAACATCATCCATCCATCATCAAACATCCTGCCTTCCTGAACCCAGACATATGGATTCTTTACTGACTGAGGTCCACGCTTTATCCATCCATCCATGCATTCATCCATCCATCAAACATCCATCCATCAAACATCCATCCATCCATCATCCATCAAACATCCTACCTTCCTAAACCCAGACATATGGATTCTTTACTGACTGAGGTCCAAGCTTTATCCATCCATCCATCTATCAAACATCCATCCATCCATCAAACATCCATCCATCCATCCATCAAACATCCATCCATCCATCAAACATATATCCATCCATCAAACATCCATCCATCCATCAAACATCCTGCCTTACTGAACCCAGACAGATGGATTATTTACTGACTGAGGTCCACGCTTTATCCATCCATACATCCATCCATCCATCAAACATCCACACATCCATCCATCCATCCATCCATCAAACATCATCCATCCATCATCAAACATCCTGCCTTCCTGAACCCAGACATATGGATTCTTTACTGACTGAGGTCCACGCTTTATCCATCCATCCATGCATTCATCCATCCATCAAACATCCATCCATCAAACATCCATCCATCCATCATCCATCAAACATCCTACCTTCCTAAACCCAGACATATGGATTCTTTACTGACTGAGGTCCAAGCTTTATCCATCCATCCATCTATCAAACATCCATCCATCCATCAAACATCCATCCATCCATCCATCAAACATCCATCCATCCATCAAACATATATCCATCCATCAAACATCCATCCATCCATCAAACATCCTGCCTTACTGAACCCAGACAGATGGATTATTTACTGACTGAGGTCCACGCTTTATCCATCCATACATCCATCCATCCATCAAACATCCACACATCCATCCATCCATCCATCCATCAAACATCATCCATCCATCATCAAACATCCTGCCTTCCTGAACCCAGACATATGGATTCTTTACTGACTGAGGTCCACACTTTATCCATCCATCCATCAAACATCCATCCATCCATCCATCCATCAAACATCCATCCATCATTCATCCATCAAACATCCATCCATCTATCTATCCATCCATCTATCAAACATCCGGCCTTCTTGAAACCAGACAGATGGATTCTTTACTGACTGAGGTCCACGCTTTATCCATCCATACATACATCCATCTATCAAACATCCATCCATCCATCCATCAAACATCCATCCATCCATCCATCAAACATCCATCCATCATCCATCCATCAAACATCCTGGCTTCCTGAACCTAGACAGATGGATTCTTTACTGACTGAGGTCCACGCTTTATCCATCCATCCATCCATCAAACATCCATCCATCCATCCATCCATCAAACATCCATCTATCCATCCATCAAACATCCTGCCTTACTGAACCCAGACAGATGGATTCTTTACTGACTGATGTCCACGCTTTATCCATCCATCCATCAAACATCCACACATCATCCATCAAACATCCATCCAAACATCCACACATCATCCATCAAACATCCATCCATCAAACATCCATCCATCATCCATCCATCAAACATCCATCCATCTATCCATCCATCTATCAAACATCCTGTCTTCCTGAACCCAGACAGATGGATTCTTTACTGACTGAGGTTCATGCTTTATCCATCCATACATACATCCATCCATCCATCTATCAAACATCCATCCATCCATCAAACATCCAGCCTTGCTGAACCCAGACGGATAGATTCTTTACTGACTGAGGTCCACGCTTTATCCATCCATCCATGCATCCATCCATCCATCCATCCATCCATCCATGCATCCATCTATCAAACATCATCCATCCATCCATCAAACATCCTGCCTTCTTGAAAACAGACATATGGATTCTTTACTGACTGAGGTCCACGCTTTATCCATCCATCCATGCATCCATCCATCCATAAAACATCCATACATCCATCCATCCATCAAACATCCTGCCTTCCTGAACCAGACAGATGGATTCTTTACTGACTGAGGTCCACGCTTTATCCATACATCCACCCATCCATCCATCAAACATCCATCTATCCATCATCAAACATCCATCCATCAAACATCCATCTATCCATCAAACATCCATCCATCCATCAAACATCCTGCCTTGCTGAACCCAGACAGATGGATTCTTTACTGACTGAGGTCCAC